>JBAKBP010028816.1:0-28024 GCA_037953745.1 Lithodes maja | reverse complement strand
CTCATAGGAAATCACAACTCAGAAACCCTATCCCAGTCTAGCATTGCCTAAACCAGCAGAAAACAGGAACATGAATAATCGCACACAGGGAAATGCATATACGAGTGCAACAAACATCAATCAATCCTATTCTAGTTAACCCTTCCAAAAATAGGCTATCTAACAGGCACTTATCTCGTGAGAACTCAAGCGATAATACTTTGGCTGACTAAATCTGCACCAAAGGGGTCATTGAGGTTAAAAAGGGTTCAGAAGAAGAAGGTAGGCGGTACAGAGAGTAGGGAAAGTTCACATCAGTCGGAAGAATATATATATAGTTGCAAGGGATATAAGAAGTCGCTCTGCCTGATGAGTTCTGAAGAATTGTGGCGAGGACCTCTCTTTTTATACTCGGCCCTGTAGCGAGCATATCGCCAACACTAAGGACCGCCCACTGGCAATCATGACGTCATATACTCTCTCAATCTGGGATCGACAAAGAACTTCCCACGCGCTGAAAGGGAGGAAGGGAGGAAGGGAGGAGGGAGTTAGGCCTACACACCTCGTGGCGCGCTCACTGATCCCCCGCCACGTAATATCTCTCCTCTCATCATTACATACAAGTCCCACACACAATACTTATATCTAATGATATAAAATAGAACTCGTTGACTTAGAAGAAAACAAAATACATAATGATAATACTTATAGTACAACGGTTCACATAAACTGAGTTAGGAAACTCTACACAGACTACAGCCAAAGTTCCTGCCCTGACGATCCTAGCGAGGGTGGGGCCTGACTGGGCGTTCTGTACAGCATGCTCATACTCGACATGCGTCACATGTTCAACACAGCTGTGTCTCATTTGCAGATAACACAAAATTAAGTCTGGGTGTAACCACAAAAGAAGACAAGGAAACTTGCAAGCTGAAATGAATGCTGTAGCCAAGTCGCACCCCACCTGCCCGTGGTATCCTCGCAGACACCCATTGTTTCCTTTTTCCATATCTTACTTTTTCATTTTGGGTGACACAGACAGGGGCGGCGCTACCTGGGGCCTGTCCCAGGTAGTTTTTTTTTTTTTTTTTTTTTTTTTTTTTTTTTTTTTTTTTACCAAAACCACTGCCATCTCAGCCACCATGAGTGTATGCCCTAAGTGCGACTCCCGGGTCACCAGTAAGGGGTTCAAGTGTGCCAGATGCTGTTTTTGGTACCACCCCTTATGCTCTGGACTTCCTGATGGTCTCTGTAAGGAATACGCTTTCTTTCAAAAAAATCCATACATTCGGATGGAGGTGGTTCTGTCACAACTGCCCCTCAGATGCCGAGAACGCATTGGTCAGCTCGCAGGCCACAACGGATCTGAAGGATGCCATAGTGAGTGAAGTCTCTGGCGCCCTTGCTGCTGTGGCAAGTCCGATCGAGAAAATGGGGGACCGAATTACGAACCTTGAAACTAACGCTGCCACACCAGACATTCCCTCGTTCGCCAGAATTGTCCAGCAAACGTTAGAAGACACAAAAAAGGAGCCTACAAAGTGCACCACAGGTGGTGGATGGTGGGAAGAAAAAAACTGTCTGGTACCATCAAGTCTTAATAGTTAAGCCCAAAGATAGTACCTCTGAGCCCGCAAGCCAACCTGATACTAAGGCTATTGAGAAAGCTTTGGCTGTAATCCCAATAAATAGATGTACTATAACTGAATCAGGTGCTTTAGTAGTAAGACTTCCATCAAAGAAAGCCAAAGAGGATGCAGGGAAGGCCATCAACCAGTGTCTCGGGACTGACAGCATCTTCAGTGTGTCAGAACCTAAGAAGATGCTACCAAAAATGACCCTGGTTGGTATCGCTACTGATACCGATGACGACGAGATCATCCCCAGCATCCTAAGCAAGAATCCAAGCATAAAGTCTCTGTTCGATAAGGACCTAACTCTAAAATTAGTGTTCACTAAGCAAAAAAAGGATGCACATACAAAAACAGCAGTAGTAAAAATGTCTCCTGAAGTACGCTCTTCAATTGTCAATGAGGGCAACTCTGTGTATGTTGGACTCACTAAATGTCGTGCTTACGATCGCTTCTGGGTGATGCAATGTTACCATTGTCAGGGCTTTGGTCATACTTCTGACAGGTGAGGACCCTAAATGTACTGTAGTTTCTGCGCTGGTACTCACAGATATAGCTTACCCTAAATGCACAAATTGTGTAAACTCCTCATCAGTCACAGAGCCACCAACTCATTTTGCGTCAAGTAGAAATTGTCCTCTTATGATAGCCCAAAGAAATAGACTTATTGAAAACACCAATTTTGTGAGTTCAAAAAACTGAAAAACGTCCCAAGGAGCCGGTTGAAACTGGGCATGCTAAATGTTCGTTCCATGCGCAACAAGATGGATTACAATGGTGAGGTCTTGGATGAGCTCGGTCTCGATATATTTTGCCTCACTGAGACCTGGTTGTTTGAGTCGGATCTAAATATTATTCAAGCTGCGTTGCTTAAAAATCATTCAATAATAAGTGTTCCTAGGTCTTGCAGTGATCATCCGGGTGGTGGAGTAGCGTTTTTATACTCTACGTCGCTAGTAAATATCTCGGATAAGTCATAACCCAGCCCCTCTTTTTTATGAACTGTTGGAATTGGAAATAAAAGTTTGTCAACAAGTCCTAAGAATAGCAGTTATTTATAGGCCTGGCCATCAAGGAACAGATAGAGGTTTTATGGATGAGTTTGGACAGTTTCTTGAGGAGTTTTCTGCCAAAACCGGAAGACTCTTGATATGTTGAGACTTTAATTACTGGATTGACAACCCTCATCTGAAACCATTTTCCTCAGAGTTCCTTGAATTGACTGACCAGAATAACTTTGTAAATCATGTGTCCAACCCAACTCATATCTCAGGACACACCCTTGACTTGGTTCTATCTACCACCGGTTGTGAAGGTCTTCTGGATGTGGAGGTTCTGGACTCTTCTATTTTTGATCATTCTCTGATTACTTTCGGCTTTGATTTTCCTAAGCCGCCCATATATGAGAAAGTAATCAGGTTTAGAAACTACAGAAATACTGACCAGAATATTGCTCGCAATGAAATAAGACGGCACCTTGCAAGTATTGATACTTCCAATCTTTCTTCAAACGAGCTGGTGGAGGTACACAATGGCGCACTTAAGTCTGTGTTTGATCATCACTATCCGGAGGTAGAAAAGAGAATTATAGTGCGAGATGACTCACCATGGTACAGCCCTCGAGTCAAATTTCTTAGAAGAGAGCGTAGAAGAGCCGAACGTAAATGGCGGAAAAATAAAACTGACATCACATGGTTGCCATACATGTTGGCAAAAAGAGCCGTAGTCCACACAATCAAAGACGAAAAGAAAGCGTATTATCAGGGGAAAGTCGAGTCATGTGGCGGTGATCAAAGAAAGTTGGCTTCGGTTGTCAGTAGCTTACTTGGAAAAAGACACGTGAACTCAAGACCTTTGTCACATTTTTTACTGGCAAGATAACTCGTATGAGACATGAACTGGATGAAGGCCCTTCTAATGAAGAATATTCAATTGTACCCCAACCACGACATACTGTACTCCTAATAGTGTCCTCTCATCATTCCATCCGGTGGAAGCTGATGTTGTTTCATCCCATATAAGAAACTTTAATAAAACATTTTGTCCATTGGATCCTATAAATGTTTCCAAACTACCTGGTGTATATGATCATACAGTGGAGCTTATTTCCAAAATAGTTAACAAATCTTTCTCTGAAGGCAACTTCCCAGTGTCTGAAAAACATGCCTTGCTCCGGCCTATCCTTATGAAACCTGGACTTGATGTAGAGAACATGTCGAACTACCATCCTGTCTCCAACTTGTCTTTTTTATCAAAGATATTAGAGCGTGCCATACTTGATCAACTGCTGCCGCTACTTCAGCAAAATGAAACTATTCCTATTTTTCAGTCTGCTTATCGGCAGCATCATTCGACTGAGACAGCATTGATCAGAATACATAATTATTTAGTCAAGAACACTTGAGACGGCGAGATCTCATTGTTGGTTTTACTTGATCTCTCTGCAGTCTTCGACACAGTGGATCATGAGCTGCTATTGAGTGATCTTTATGACTGTGGTGTGTGTAACTCTGCTCTCTTGCTTCTCAGGTGATACTTGTCAGGTAAATCCCAGAGTGTGATGATAAATCGGATTGTCTCGGACTCGGCACCCCTGCTCTATGGTGTTCCGCAGGGATCCGTGTTGGGTCCTGTCCTGTTCACGATATACACTAGTGGCTTGTCTCTTCTGCTTCGTGCACACGGTGTCACCTATCCTTTCTATGCTGATGACACCCAGATTTACGTGAGGATCACAAGTATAGCTGATACACAGAGGAAGGTGGAAATGCTGATGACCGATATCAAGAAGTGGATGAGGACAAGAAAACTTAAACTAAATGATAACAAAACTGAAATTCTCATCATCCGAGGAAACAGAAGGGCTACTGATGAAGTAAATGCCCTCTCCATCGATACGGGTGACTCACAGCTGCAACCAGTAAACTCTGTTCGAAATCTGTGAGTGTATCTGAACTCAAGACTGGATTTTAACCCTTGTCTAGCGGGGGTGGACTTAAGTCGGGCTAGAGAACCAAGGACTATGTGGCGGGGCCCGACTTAAGTCTGTATGCAATTTTTGAGCAATAATGGCTCAGAGAGAGAGCCGAGCGATGGGAGGAGTGTAGGTTGGCTCATGACCGCTCGGCACGGGTCCCGCGCGACTACTGACATCTACTCCACACACATCCACCCTCCCTCGCTACACAGGGAATTATGTAAGGATATTACCGTATTTTAGGGATTTTGCACTCGTCTTGCACGATCGTTGCAAGAGAACGCGTGGTCGTAGAAGGATGGTTCTGGTGTCATTGGAAAGCTCAATTTACGCCCTTTCAGGGATACATAATTGTATTACGCTCTGGCTCTTGTTTATGCATGAAAAAGAGCACGGAAACAAGGTCGTTTAGGGTAAAACCACCCGCTTGCCAGGTAGTAGAAGTTTCGGTCCCGCTCGTAAGGCGTTAAGGAGCACGTAAATCAGATTGTCAAAAGTTGCTACCTACACATCAGAAATCTCTACTCGGTGAAGCAGTTTATACCTAGACGTTGCCTTCTGACACTGGTCCACTCATTGATATTCTCTCGTGTTGATTATTGCAATGCCTTATTCGTGGGTCTTCCAAATTACAGTACAGTACATATTAAAGAAAGTATAATCTGTTCTGAACAGAGCTGCAAGACTCATTTTTGGAATTCCACCAGGAACCCCTACCACTTCTTATCACATCGAACTGCACTGGTTACCAATAAAAGCTAGAATAGAATTCAAGTTGTGTCTGGTAACTTTCAAGGTCCTCAAATTTGGTGAGCCCGGGTATCTTGCAGAGCTGCTCAGGCGTCCACTGGCACGCCATGGTGTAGTCGTGCGCCATGATGATGACCCCCTGCGTCTTGATGAGCCGTGGGCTTTCCGGCAGTCATCTTTCTTTGAGAGATCATTCTCTTACATGGCCCCAAGGTTATATAACAGACTGCCACTAACCATGAGACAACTAAGTTCTGTTGAGTGCTTCAAGAGACAACTTAAGACTTTTCTCTTTGAAAGAAGGTACGATCTCGAGGGGGGTGTCATCATGGAGGGCTATAGGGTGTGAGCTATTTGCCACTGCTGGTGGTTGGGTGATGCGTATAGGTTTTGTTTTGCATTGATTTAAGCGATTTGTGTTTGTTTCTTTGGTTTTTGGTTTTCGAGCGCCAGTGAATTCTGCAGAAAAATTGGCGCTTGTGAGAAATAAGTAACATGCTTATTATTATTATTATTATTATTATTTCAGTGGGCCAATGATAATAGCATGCAATTTAATGAAGAGAAAATTCCAGCTTATGAAATATGGAGGAAATGAAAATATTAAGAAAACACAACCTACATAAGTCACTCCTGCCAATTCCACGTAAAGCAGATGTTAAAGAGGTGTAGGAAATATAACAAACACTCGGAAAGTGTAGGGGAGCTCTGGGCACACTGAGGGAATAGGGGTTCTAGTCTCTTCCAACAAAATGCAGAGAATGTTAGAAACTTAATGGAAGTCTTAAGAGAGCATCGGAAAACCATCTCAAGATGGTGGCTGATCAGCCATGCCTTCCTTGCTGGGGAGAGAGCTACCGGTACCCCCCTCGAATAGTCTGGTGCATCAAGGACCGGAAGCAAACACTCGGGGGGAGCAGCTCTCACTGAGGCCATTGACAGATGGCCGAAACAACGCAAGGTAAAGTAAGGTCAGGTCCATGGGGTTAAATGGAGCCGACACACGTAAATACAAAACGTGTTGCTCAATAGTCGGTGTTTCTCAGGGCTCTCTCTCTACATAGGGTACGTAGTGCATCACAATCCCACCCCTATTCTGTGCAACTCCAACCCAAGAGTGAAACCATACTCCCAATCTTTCTTCTATTTAACAGCTGAGCTCTGGAACTCTATTTACTGATGATCCAGTTCTGACGAGTGATAGTGAGTGGGAGTTGCAAGGTCTGGTATATATGTTTGGAACAGTGTGAGAAAAATGGAATCTGATGGTAAAAGTAGGGAAGAGTAAGGTTATTGTCTTTGAAATAGGTGCATTCACAGAGTGTGAGGGGGGGTTGAACAGTCAGGTTATGGAGAATGTCAGCTCATTTAAGTATTTGGGCAGTGTGTTGAGTATGGATGAAGAAGTGCGGGAGAGGGTGAAACAGGGGAAGAGGGTTGTAGGAACGCTGAATGCAGTAACAAGGAATAGGGTGGTCAGCATGGAAATAAAGAAGTCCTTGCATGAAAGTGTGGTATTCCCGACATTGACGTATGGGAGTGAAGCATGGACGTTGTTGGAGAGACACAAATCAAGAGTGAGGGGTGGAAATTAGTTACTTGAGAAGTGCGTGTGGACTTACATGGACGGATAGACAGACGAATGAGGAAGTATGAGAGGGGTGTGATTTGGATGTGTTGGAAAGTGTGAAAAGGAACACCTTGAGATGGTTCGGCCATGTGGAACGTAGGGAAGTGAGAGAATGACTAAGAGAGTGTACAAGAATGAGGTGGAAGAACAGAGAGGGAGATGTAGACCAAGAGAGAGGTGGAAGGATGGAGTTGAAAAGTATATGCGTGAAAGCGGTGCTGGATGGGAGGAGGGGCGTCGGCTGATGGGGGACAGAGGTGCTTTGGGGCGATTCATTCACAGCCACCCCTTCGGTGAACAAGGCGTCAGGCAATAGATAGAGATGAAAGTAGAAACTGTTGGTATTAGTTTGAGGTGCGACCTAATGATTAAGGTTAATTACGAGAAAAAAAAATTACTATAGTGAACATACACGTAGCCTACATACTTACATATGCAAATTTTAAGACCGAGTGCTCCACATGAAGAGCGGTTCCGGTATCACGTCCTAATGGCGGCGTTAAGAGCTGCCTCACTTGTCAGGTTCTTGTATTATAATGTAAAACTTGCAAAATAAACAAACTAAAACTTATACGATCAGACTGCAAAGTCTGATCCCCCATCTTTCTTGGTCCACCCCTCGGTGCACAAAGAAATATATTATCTTTGGATTTAAAAGTGATGATATAATACAGGTGCACAACACACATTAGAGCTGAGCACATTCCAGAGACTTACCATATTGGGCAGAAAGCATCCCTGAAACTTTAACTACTGGTACTTCTATTTATTATTAACCATAGGACTGGCTTTTTTCTACAGTATATATATTGTAAAGGTCGTGGGTAAGTTTGGTATAAATATCCACTTTTCTCAGCACTGAAGTACCTACTGCCATGGTAATTAAGGTATGATTTGTTTATTTACATTATAGTACAGTACATTAATTTTTCTTTACAGAATGTGACCGTTCAAAGCATCTCTGGCACAGGAGCGCTCCGCATTGGTTCAGCTTATCTCTCCAAGTTCTTCCCTGGACCGAAGGTAATGTTGGAGTTAATAGCTTTGAACATGTTAGAGTAATATTTGTTCTATATCTTGATTGGTAGCACATTTGTTGTACAATCATAATCACCATGGTGGTCAATGGAGACCATTTCTATATTCGGGATGGTAACGGTGCTCTCCACGGAGCTTTGTGCTGGCCAGGTGGCAGCTTGTGTTCTAAATTATTTTTTATAGTGTACATAAAGACAAGTTTAAAGACCGTTTTGTTCACAAAGAATGTGGTTACAGGCTCACGTCCTAAATGGCGGCTTTCCAGGCGACCCTGTCAAGGGCTGCCTTTATTGTCAAGTTCTTTATTTTGAGATCAGATTGGAGTACAGTAAAACCTCGCCCATCCAGACTTAATTGGGGAGAACCCTGTCTGGATCTGCCAAAAGTCCGGATCTATATTCAGCCATCCAGACAAATCCGGATGAGTCCAGATATCTAACTTAAACAACCAGACTAAGTCTGGATATCAAACTCCAATGTACAGTCCCTTCTGAAACTGATTACAGTGTTCCCCCAGTATACACTGACCAAAGCATGTGATTTCTAAGTATACTGAAGATATAAATGATATTTTAAAACACGCGGTGAATTGCCTATGATAACGCTCTTCAAATCTCTAGTGCTACCGCGGCTTGAATACTGTAGCGTATTAACATCCCCATACAAAGCAGGTGAAATAAATGACGTAGAGAGTGTACAAAGAAATTTCACTTCGCATATAAGTTCGATAAAACATCTACACTATTTGGAGCGTTTAAGAGCACTGAATCTGTACTCACTGGAACGTAGAAGAGAACGTTACCTAATAATATACACGTGGAAAATCACAGAGGGTTTAGTACCAAACCTACATACTCCGATAGTCATGAAATTCAGTGATAGGAGAGGTTGGGAATGCGAAATCCCCCGGATGAATAACGGGGGTGCTATGGGCTCTCTGCGAGAGGGCTGGTTATCACACAGAGGCCCACGTCTCTTCAACAAACTCCCACGGCGAGTAAGAGACATGAGGGACATCTCGTTAGACAACTTCAAGAGAGCCCTAGATGTCGAACTGCAAAAAGTGCCAGACGAGCCCATCCTCGCAAGGGAGCGAGCTGTCGCTTCAAACAGTCTACTGCACCAAATCACCACCCATAACGAGGGGCGTTGCGCTCCTTGGTGCCGCTAGAGGATCGGCGAACACATCCAAAGGTATCCAAAGGTAAGGATACTCGATTGTACAAAGTAGGCCTAGGCCTATTTATTTTTCAAAGTACTGTATGCGCACCAATGCAAATCAGTAAACAGTCCCTTTATTAAACCGACTCTTTCCAATACAGTTTATGCCACCAACATCATCTACAAGCTAATTATCCCCAATTCAATTCAATTTAGGTTCACAACATTACGAGATCCACGAATTCCCGATACTTGACACTTTAGCAAACAGACCCTTCAGTAAACAGAGACCGATGCTCAATTGACTGCTGGTACATATTAAATCAATTTGGTAGATATTATTAGTCATATATTGTCAATATTGATTCAATATTGAGCTTTTATATTATTGTATTTGCTAGGAATCAATATTGACTATAGCCTATATGACTAATAATATCTACCAAAATTATTAAAATGTACTAGCGGTCTCTGACTGTTGTTGTTGTCGTTCCCTACGCTGCTGTACATCGAGAACTTGTGATCATATTCTCGTTCAAGCTGTTTTCATTTTTCAGTATTAAAGTGTTCCGGTCATTGGCGAGTTACTCCTAAATGGCAGGCTCACTATTGCTTGACCAAAATAAATAGACTTATGAATGGGGGGAAATTTCTTATAATTGTTAACCCAGGAATTGCGATAGGCCTCATGGAAGGCACGGTATATAAACATATGTAAAAAGAACCCTTCAAATACTGTGCCAGCACCAGGAAATGTATCAAAATTGGATGACACATAGAATGTAGTACAGTATCTCCCTATACCACATCCTCCCCTCCTCCCCTCCTCCCAACCTTTATACATCCCCCCCTCAACTTGACCTTATATTTTGTCCATTTATTAACAGTCCATAGGTTAACCTAATAAGTTGAATTGTCATAATATCAATATCTCCAACCCTACATAGTGAAAGAGGGAGGATCCAAAAAGACCCACCTCACATCAGATAGGGTTAAACCGGCATCACATGAGCTCATTAGTGGTGAATGTATCAGAGGCTGTTTTGTACTGAAATATATTCTGTTTTCTGGCCTTGTTTCACCTTTACTATAACAGTATTTTTAATATTACAGTTGATTATTGGTCAAATTATCATTTCATATGGCCAAAATTCCTATAATATTGTAAGAATACATATCACAAGATGTAAGAAAATGCAGCTAGATCAAAATAAATACCTCTAGATCTGACTTTAAGTTGGCTAAAGAAGCAACACTGTTTGGTCGCACGATTAGCCCTTCAAAATACCATTTATGGGTAAAAAATATTGTAGGGTTCCCACAAAGTTAGCATATAGATGCCATCTTGACTGCTGTACCCGCACTGTACGGTATATCATAGTACATTTCATAGTTTTTTTATAAATTTCATTACTAAGGTTATAATAATAATAATAATAATAAGCATGTTACTTATTTCTCATAAGCGCCAATTTTTCCGAAGAATTCACTAGCGCTCGAAAAGAGAAAGAAAAAAGAAAAAAAATCAATGCATCAAAAGAAGGCTTATATACAACACACATTTAACAATCACTAGCAGTGGCAAAATAGCCTAAACTCTATAGCCATCTGTCATGACACCTCTCTCAAGATCATAGCTTCTCTCAAAGAGAAAAGTCTTAAGTTGTCTCTTGAAGCATTCAACAGAACTCAGTTGTCTCATGGACAGCGGCAACCTGTTATACAACCTCGGAGCCATGTAGGAGAATGACCTCTCAAAGAAAGAAGACTGCTGGAAAGCCCTTGGTTCATCAAGACGAAAAGGGTCATTGTCATGACGCACAACTACACCATGGTGTGCCGGTGGGCGCCTGAGCAGCTCCGCAAGGTACCTAGGCTCACCAAATTTGAGAACCTTAAAAGTCACCAAACACAACTTAAATTCTATTCTTGCTCTTACTGGCAGCCAGTGCAGTTCTATGTGAAGAGATGTAGTAGGAGTTCTTGGTGGAACACCAAAAATTAGTCTTGCGGCCCTGTTAAGAACAGACTGAACTTTCTTCAAAATATAATTTGGAAGACCCACCAACAGGGCATTGCAATAATCAACACGAGAGAAGACCAATGAGTGAACCAACGTCAGGAGGCAACGTCTGGTTATAAACGGCTTCACCAAATAGAGATTTCTGATGTGCAAGTAACAACTTTTAACTATCTGGTTTACATGCTCTTTGAAATCTAATCGGGAGTTCACATATACACCCAGATTTCGAACAGAGTTGGCCGGTCGCAGCTGAGATCCACCCACATTGATGGAGAGGGCACCTACTATATCATCAGCTCTTCTATTTCCTCGGATGATGAGAATATCAGTTTTACCATCATTTAGTTTAAGTTTTCTCGCTCTCATCCACTTCTTGATATCAGACATCAACAATTCCATCTTACTCCGTATATCAACTATATTTGTGATTCTCACATAAATCTGGGTGTCATCTGCATAAAAGTGAAAGGTGACATTATGTGCACGAAGCAGAAGAGACAAACTGCTAATATAAATTATAAATAGGATAGGACCTAAAACTGATCCCTGCGGAACACCATACTGCAGGGGTGTCGAGTCCGAGACCACTTGATTTACCATCACACTCTGGGATCTACCTGACAAGTACGACCCAAGAAGCAAGAGAGCGGAATCACGCACACCACAATCATAAAGATCACTCAATAACAACTCGTGATCCACTGTGTCAAAAGCTGCAGAGAGATCAAGCAAGACCAATAGTGAGGCCACACCATTGCAAATGTTCTCAACTAGATCATTATGTACTCTATACTATACTACTAATACAATTAGACTCTTTCCTTCTCTATCACTGCCTATCTATTTAACCTAAGAGCTGTGACACTCCTTCCGGAAGGTTTTTACTGGGCGAATGCGACGCTCCTTCCGTTAGGTAGCTCATAAAAAAAAAAAAAAAAAAAATGCTCCAGATCTGGTACAATGGAAGCAATATGTGATTAGGTGGCATGTTTCCCCTCCACCACCTCCTGCCTTCCCCCACATGTGTCCCACCCACCCCTCCCTCTCCTACCCTTTCTCCCCCCACTTCCCTCCTCCTCATTTATTGGATATTTTCCCTCAAATTTCACTCTTACTTCCCAACTCCCATCTGAAGTATGTCTAGTCACCTTTCCCCACTCATATATGCGCAGAAGACGGCTATGACTCGGTCTTGCTTCAAGCAGCCAGAGAGAGTGTACCTATGTCGCGCTCCCTCCCACCTGCTTCCTACCACTCCAGTCACAAATATAGAGTTTTTCATTCGATATTTGCGGTTTACACCTATTTTCTGGTTCTTCAATGTTTACATGTTCATTATACAGTCGACGCTCGATTTAACGGACTAATAGGGGGGAGACCGAGTCCGTTGCTGGAAAAAGTCCGTAGCTGGAAAATTGCCTTCGTATTTCGCCTTTTTTTTTTTTTTTTTTTTTTTTTTTTTTTTTTTTTTTGAGGGACACATTGTGCTGTACTGTCCCTGAAAACATAATAAAGGTCTTATTTGTCATTGATATGATAAATTTCACATGGAGAAAAAAAAAAAAAAAAAAAGGAAGGATATCCCCTCCTCTGTAGGCCTACTCCCTCCCCTCCCCGTCCCGCCTCAACCCCGACCCCGTTACTGTGATAATGTTGATAAGCCTTGTGCTACACCCTATTGATAATGCAAAACTATTGAACACACTTAAAAGTGTATGTTATTTGGTCTCTATATAATCTGTGAATCATTTCCGATATGATAGAATTAACCTGGGAACTGCGGGAAGACTCTTTAGAGTTCGGCCGGCGGACTGCGGGAAGACTCTCTGGAGTAAGTAAAACTAAAAATCAACTTTTTACATCGAAAAAAAAATTATTTTTTATTTTTTTTTTTTTTTTTTTTTTTTTTTTTTTTGGCCCCTGGGCCATGCAAAATCTCAGTCCTCTACCTCCCCTCCTTCCCCACTTTCCTCCTATTCCTCAGTTATCACCTATTTTCCCTATTATTCCCTTATTCTGAGGTATATTTTCGTGCTAACATTAGCGAGTTGCAAGCAGGGTGTTGTCATCACTGATGGCCATCGAGTGCAAGAGAGAGAGAGAGAGTATCGATCGACTGTGTCTCAGTGGCCTTGGGGGAAATTGGCGGGAAAGGAGTTTGCCTCACCCATAGATTATACAACTCGCGGGCTATATCTCCGATTTTGACCATCCAAACGCTGTTTTCACTCGTTTTATTGTTGTTTCAGGTTAATACCTTTATAATCAACCCATAATAGGCGCATATGGATAATTATTAATGCTATTAATGGTACAATGAATATTTTAGTGACGAAAAACCTCAAATACGTCAGCACAGGGGGAGGTTTTCATTTACCCCCGTGCGCACTTCAGAGGTTAAAGACATTTTTTCCACCAACTCATAATCGGCAAAAACGACACAAATGTCAATTAAAAACATGTTATAATATTTCCCCATCATTTTGTGTATACCGTGGGAACAAAAAAAAACAAAAATCTATCAAACGTAAATCTCCCGTCTGGGAAGCTCGGCGCATAGACGGAGGGGAGGGTTGAAATATTTCTTTGACTATCTTCTTTATTATTTATCTATGTGCTGGAAGGATATTATATTTTTCAATTCCATCACATTAGAAATGATTCAAAGATTACAAAAAGTCCAAATAAGACATAGTTATGTTAATGTATAAGGGATTTAGGTAGTGCATTAGAGAGATAGATAGATAGAAAGAGAGTGTATATCGAGGGAAAAAAACAAAACAAAAAATCTATCAAACGTAAATCTACCATCTGCTCGCACGGAGGGGAGAGTTGAAATATTTTGTTGACTCTTATTTATTATTTATCTATGTGCTGGAAGGATATTATATTTTTCAATTCCATCACATTAGAAATGATTCAAAGATTACAAAAAGTCCAAATAAGACATAGTTATGTTAATGTATAAGGGATTTAGGTAGTGCATTAGAGAGATAGATAGATAGAAAGAGAGTGTATATCGAGGGAAAAAAACAAAACAAAAAATATATCAAACGTAAATCTACCATCTCTGCTCGCACGGAGGGGAGAGTTGAAATATTTTGTTGACTATCTTATTTATTATTTATCTATGTGCTGGAAGGATATTATATTTTTCAATTCCATCACATTAGAAATGATTCAAAGATTACAAAAAGTCCAAATAAGACATAGTTATGTTAATGTATAAGGGATTTAGGTAGTGCATTAGAGAGATAAATAGATAGAGCAACGGACTTTGCTCCAACTTTTTTTCGAGCAACGGACTTTGTCCGTTGCTGGGTCCATTGTCCGGCTATGGACAGAGTCCGTTAAATCCGAAATCCGTTGTATCGGGGTCCGTTAAATCGAGCGTCGACTGTACAAGTAAAATATGTGCATATGGAGCAGTAATATTGCTATATTTGGTAAATATAGCCAATTTTGTCTGAATTGTCCTTTAACCCATAAAATCCGGGAGGCCTCATATGAGGACAAAACAAAAATGGCAGGAATTCGAGAGGCCTCATATGAGGCTTAAATACGCGGCTAAAAAACGCCACTAAAATCATCATAAGACGGCAACCACTTGTCGTAGCGATGTCATCTTAACGGCAGCCTACAGACAACAGTGAGTTCTACAATTTGCAATTGAGTTGACTGCTCTAGGTGGTCTCAATCAGTAGCTACTGAATTACGAAGCTTGCCTTTACCCAAATGGCCCCGGACACACCGATCGGGATCATATGAGGCCTCCCGGATTTCGTGGGTTAAAGGGGTTGCATTGGCTGCACTTTATAAAACATAGCTCTAGCGCTTCCTGGGTTAACTGCACCAAGTGTTTCACTTAAAATAAACTAGTTCTGTCTTACATTAATTTTTGTATTAACCCATTGAGCACCAGGCAATATAATATAAATGTACACTCCAGGCCCGGCAGGTTGTCAATTTTTTTTTCTCCAGAAAACACCTGGAATGGGTTACCTTTGGATACCTTTGGATGTGTTCGCCGCTCCTCTAGCGGCACCAAGGAGCGCGACGCCCCTCGTTATGGGTGGTGATTTGGTGCAGTAGACTGTTTGAAGCGACCGCTCACTCCCTTGCGAGGATGGGCTCGTCTGGCACTTTTTGCAGTTCGACATCTAGGGCTCTTGAAGTTGTCTAACGAGATGTCCCTCATGTCTCTTAGAAATGAAGGAAAAAAAAAAAGGATCCCTAGGTCATTAAGGTGCCGAAAGTCTGAATTAACATGTGCAAATGGGCAGGCAAAAACATGCAAAAACACGTTATTGCGCCCTCACGCGCACACGGGTGGTCTTTGAGGGTTTTCAACCACCGGCATTGTTGTGTGGGATACTTAAGCAGTTCCCATACAAATCTGAGCCCTCTAGGTGCTATAGGACCGGAGTAATTAACCGCGACGCACTTCTGGTACTCGAGTTAAATGGTAGACTAGTTTACAAATATTTAAAAAATTGCATGTCTCTACCAAATTGTTTTTCTATTTTACTGTCATTATATTACACCAAATAGTAATTGGCATTTAGATAATCTGGCGGCCTTTATTATTATTATTACTTTTAATGTTACCAATAATTGATGAAAATACTGAGGAGAAAATTAAAATATCCAAGCTGCTTGTGTTTATTGACTTCTATGTCCTCCACCAACGTTTCTAAGCCTGCCGCAGTTTCCCAACTTCTACTGCCGCCAATCTGTAAATCGAGAAGCTTACAGATAAATAATATTTTGCTTTTATTATCCCAGTCTTGTGTGTAGGCCATAATCTTTTCACAGGATTTATTAATGTCACAGAGGGATTATTTAGCGAGTTGATAAGGGTTCATTACATATGCTTTGAGGTTTGATATTTAATCCCTAAAAATTCTTTTTAGTCATAATGGGAATATTTTATGGGAAATATTTTAGAAAATTGCAATAGTAAGTTCCGTATTTTCTATTATACTGTACCGTAATATACAGTATAGTACTGTATAAATCTGTTTCTCTCTTTAGACTGTGTGGCTGCCAGCACCTACGTGGGGGAACCATGTACCCATCTTCAAGCACGTCAACATGGATGTGCAGCAGTACCGCTACTATGACCCAAAAACTTGCGGCTTCAACTTCACGGGTGCTTTGGATGATATTGCCGTAAGTTTACCTATACAGTATACAGTATATACTGGTATATATATATAAGTCAGGACCCCCAATTCGCGAGAATAGGGGTGACAGGAGGCATCGCGTATTGTGAATTCGTGTATTGTGGAACTAACTTTAAATGGGAATAATTAGATTGGGTGACGTCTCTCAATTATGGCCTATTTTCGAAATTTTTGGCCTTATTTTCGAAATTTTTGGCTCTACAGTACAGTCTATATCTTATATATAATAAGAACAATGAATAAAAATATGAAACCTTACCTTAAAATTAGTAGTAGATAGGCTAGGACTAGGACCGTAGGACTTCACGATTTTCTCCAACTTCTCCCTCCCTGACCAAATCGTACGAACAGTTTACTCTGACAAGCCTATTGCACAGTTTCCTTCTCCTTTTTTCTTGCGATCCAACACTTCCACCTTCATTTTGTGTGTTATCTTCTTATATTGGCGTGGCATGGCGAAAAAAGTGGCAGGCACTACAAACGTTTGGTCACTCCGCACGGCTATGAGCGCTTGAGCGGGACTGTGGGAGGGAGGGAGGGAGGGTAAGCGGGAGGGAAGGCAGGCGTATGCCCGTCTTCTTCTTTTTTCAGAGCTACTCCTGGGCCTCGCGAAACGTAGACGTGCTCGCGTATCAAGCGGGAATAGCGGATTTGGCCCCTTCTTAGCTCTCGATTCGTGTATTGTGGTACCACCTCGCGTAATTAATGTTTAATTAATTAATGTTATTTTCGAGGGGTAACTCGTGTATTAGGGTTTTCGCGCATTGTGGAATCGTGTATTGGGGGTCCTGACTGTATATATATATATATACATATATACAGTACTGTATATATACTGTATATATATATAGGGTAAGACGGGGTAATTTCGCCGAAAATCGCGGTTTTTGACAAATAGAAACTGCCACAAACGGAATTTTGAATTTTTTTATAGTATATTCAGCCTTTCTGCTATAGATGCCCAAAAAACAAAAACAAAATATATAAAGTTTTGGTCATGCTGCCGATTTTTTTAAAAAGGTTACTCTCGCGGCGAAATTACCCCGCCGGGCGGGGTAATTTCGCCGCGACCTATTTTACGCACCATATTGCTAGTAAACTAGATAACATTATATGATTAATGGTCAGACAAGACACTAGCGTGCAGGTAAAACCAATGAAAACATGCACAAACCCAAACTGCCACTAAACATGCTAATAGAAAAACGTCGCACGCACGCACACACACACACACACGAGAGACGAGTGGGAGCGGACGTCGTTGGCTGGCGCTGCTCAAACTACCATCTGACTTGCCTAAAGTGGGGTATACAGGAGATTATTGTGTATTGTCCCGCTAATAATATTATTACATGAAAGTGTTCAGTCAAAGCTATTTAAAAAATATGAATGTTTAAACAAAACTTAGAGAGTTTGTTTTGAGAAATCAGCTGGTAAGGCTGGTGACGTCACATGACAACAACAATGGCTGACATAGAAGCCACAGATGTGAGTGGGGAATGTTTTTATGACGAGGAAGGGGATTATTCAGGCTTTCCTGAAGGTAAGGAGGACCAGATCATCTTCCTGAACAGGAATCTGATGGGGCTGATAAAGTGGAGAAAGGAAATGGAGGGGTGGAGGAAGACCATTGGGACTGTAGTGGAAGAGAGCTGTGTCCCGGGGGAGGGTTTAAATGATCTAACTGCTAGGGTCAACGAATTGGTATCTGAGAATGTGGCTTTAAAAGAACAGATTAAGGAATACAAAGAACATTTAAATGAGAGAGTGAAAGAGATAGATGATGGGTATAGGGAGAGGGCTGAGAGAGAGATTCGTGAATTGAGGGAGGAGAATGCTAGGCTAAAACAAGGAGTGGAAACAAATCAGGACAGGACACAAAAAATGGAGGAAGAGGTATCTCAAATGAAAAATGTCTGGGGTGATCGAGTGGGTGAAGCAGAGGTACAACTAAAAGCAATTATTGAGGAGCAAAAGGGACAGCAGGAGGAGAACCTGAACAAGAGGGTAGTTAATGCCATCAGACAAAATGAGAAACAGGTCAGTGATATTATTGATAAGAAGAGATGTGTAATTATGTTTGGAGATGTAGAAGGGGAAATATTAGATAGAAATACGAGAAAGGGTGTGGAGATGAAGAAAGTTGAGAAGATGATTGATGTGATGGATAGACAAGATAAGGAGGGATGGAAGAGAGAGGTAGAGGATTGTTGGAGACTAGGGAAATACAAGAAAGGAGAAATGAGGCCAATGAAGATTAGATTTAAGTCAACCAAAGTAGCAGAGGAGGTACTCAGATCCAGCTGGAAGTTAAGTCAGGAGGGGGAATACAGAAATGTTAAACTAAGGAAAGATCTAAATGCGGAAGAGAGGGAAAAATTTAGAGAAATAAATAGAGAAGTCAAAGAAAAGAACGATAATAGATCAGAAGTGGAGAAGGGTTTTTTTTTCTACAGAAACATGGATGGGAAAGTAAGGAAGTGGTACCTGAAGAAGGGGGAGAGGATAGGGGCGGAGGGGGGGAGAAAAGAAGTGGTGGTACAGGAAGAAGGATTGGAGGGAGAGGTGCAACAGGAAGGGGAAATGGTAGGATAAAGACAGGGAATATCAATCATAATGGTAAAAGCAACAGGTGCAAGATGGTCTATAGCAATGTGGATGGGCTGCTATCAAAGAAATTAGAAATAAACGATTACATCAGACAGGAAGAGCCCTTAATATTGTGTCTATGTGAAACTAAACTAAATAAAGGGATAAGTTTGGAGGGGATGGGATGGAACAACTATAATATCTGGAGAAGGGATAGAGAAGACAAGATGGGGGGAGGGGTGCTAATTCTTACACATAATAAATTGAAAACCAGAATGATTGATCTGAATAATAGTAAAGCGGAAATATTAGCAGTAGAATTGATAGATGATGACAATCAAAAGGCGGATATTGTAGTGGCCTACATGCCGCCCTACACGGGCTTGGGAAGAGGAGGAATACAAATTTATCAAAGATGAGATGATTATTTGTATTGAAAAATTAACTCGTAGAAACAATGAATTAATTATAGTAGGGGACTTCAACTGTAAAGAGGTGGATTGGGAGCAGAGAGAAGCTGGTAGCAACGTGAACTCGTGGGGGTATAGGCTACTGGATATGGTAACAGAAAATTTATTGGTGCAAAATATAAAGGAAAATACAAGAAGAAGGGGAAATGATGAAGCATCCAGATTGGACCTAATGTTTACTAGAGACCCAGATGTAATTTCTGATATAAAATACTTACCACCTTTAGGCAAGAGCGATCACGTTGTAATGGATATAGAAATCCTATTGGGTTATTCCAATATGGAGGAGAGGGAGGAGCACAAGGAAACTAGGTTTGACTATGCAAAAGGAGACTACCAATCACTGAGACAATACTTTAGAGATGTTGACTGGAGTGAAATACATCAGAGAAATAGTGTAGACGAGAAGTATGGAGTATTTAAAACAATATATGAAGAAGGAGTTAATAAATATGTTCCTAAACAAGGTAATAGGTCAGCGAAGGTAAAGGATTGGTTTAATGAAAAATGTAGGAAAGCCAAGGAAAAGAGAGACCAAGCGTGGAAGGCAGCTAGAAAAAGGTGTAATAGAGAAACTTGGAACAGATACAAGAGATTAAGAAATGTATATGCTGCAATCAGGAGACAAGAAGCCAGAGAATATGAGAAGAACATTGTGAAAAAAATGTAAGTGTGATCCTAAGCCGTTCTATAGGTTTATAAATAGTAAAATGAAGGTAAGGGATAGAATAGTGAGGTTGAAGGTTGAAGGGACCACTTATGATGACGACCAGAATATGTGTGAAATTATGAACAATACACTACACTCAGTATATACTAAAGGTGATAACTTTGAAGAAGTACCGGTAGGTGAAATTGGTGATAAACTGGGAGAGATTAATTTTCTCCCAGAGGAGCTAGTAGAAATAATGAAAGGACTAGATGTGAAAAAAGCAGTGGGACCTGACAATGTAGCGGGATGGATTTTGAAAGAATGTGCTGACGAACTAGTGAAACCCTTATATGAGATAATGAAATACTCTCTGGAAGTGGGAAAATTACCAATGGACTGGAAGAGAGCCAACATTGTACCGATTTATAAAGGTGGGAACAGGGAACATCCATTGAATTATCGACCTGTGTCACTTACTAGTATAGTGTGCAAAATCTGTGAGAAAATAATTAAGAAAAGATGGATGATTTACTTGGAAAAGAATAATCTACTATCTAACAGGCAATTTGGATTCAGGGAGGGTACCTCATGTGTTACAAATTTACTCAGTTTTTATGACAGAGTGGTTGACATATTACAAGAGAGAGATGGATGGGTGGATTGCGTATATATTGACATGAAGAAAGCTTTTGACAGAGTATCGCATAGCAGGCTGAAGTGGAAATTAAAAGAGTATGGAGGGGTTCAGGGTAGTTTGTTAAATTGGATGGAGGACTATCTTTCAGGGAGACAGATGAGGACTACTATCAGAGATAAATTTTCTACGTGGAAAGATGTCACAAGTGGAGTTCTGCAGGGAGCGGTGCTGGCTCCCATAATGTTTCTAATATACATTAACGACATGCCAAAGGATATAAATGCATATATGAATATGTTTGCAGATGATGCCAAGATCATGAAGCATATAGAAGATGAAAACAGTGGTAGGGAATTACAGAGGGATTTGGATAGGATAGATCAATGGAGCAAGAAGTGGAAAATGGAATTTAACACAAATAAATGTCATGTAGTGGAAATGTGAGTAAGTAAAAGAAGGCCACATATGGAATATAAGTTAGGAGAAAACACTATTAACCCATCAGAGAAAGAAAAGGACTTAGGGATAACTGTTAGGAGTGATCTTTCACCTGAGAATCATATTAATAAGATAGTGGGAGAAACATATGGACTGCTAAACAGAATAAAAATAGCATTTAACTATATAAACGAGGAGATGCTGGAGCAAATAATAAAAACATTGGTGAGACCAAGACTGGAGTATGCGGCAGTGGTGTGGGCACCACATCTAAAAAAGCATATAAAGAAGCTGGAGAAGGTTCAGAGAGCTGCAACTAGGATGATACCAGAACTGAGAGAATTACCATATGAGGAGAGATTAAAGAAATTAGATTTACCATCTCTAATGGATAGGAGGGAGAGAGGCGATATGATTATGATGTACAAATGTGTGAGAGGACTCGAAAAGGTGGACAAGAAGGGTTATATTGTGAAAGATAATGGTAGAACTAGGGGGCATAGATATAAGCTAATGAAAGGAAGATGTAAAGGAGATGTGAGAAAGTATAGTTTCCCTTACAGAAGTATAAGTAAATGGAATCAGTTGGAAGAGGAAGTGGTGTGTGCCAAAAACATTCATATTTTTAAGGCAAAGTTAGATAATTGTAACTCAGGAAGCGGGACAATACGAGCCTAAAAAGCTAACTCCTGTATACTACAAATAGGTAAATACAAATAGGTAAATACACACACACACACACACACACACACACACACACACACACAAGAAATATCCAAACTTTTAAAGCAAAATTGGATAAATGTAGAGAGAGAGACAGGACAACACGAGCTTAGGCTCAAATCCTGTATACTACAATTAGGTGAGTACAATTAGGTGAGTACACACACACACACACACACACACACACATTCCCATGGAGGGAATGGGATGGAACAACTATAATATCTGGAGAAGGGATAGAGAAGACAAGATGGGGGGAGGGGTGCTAATTCTTACACATAATAAATTGAAAACCAGAATGATTGATCTGAATAATAGTAAAGCGGAAATATTAGCAGTAGAATTGATAGATGATGATAATCAAAAGGCGGATATTGTAGTGGCCTACATGCCGCCCTACACAGGGGCTTGGGAAGAGGAGGAATACAAATTTATCAAAGATGAGATGATTATTTGTATTGAAAAATTAACTCGTAGAAACAATGAATTAATTATAGTAGGGGACTTCAACTGTAAAGAGGTGGATTGGGAGCAGAGAGAAGCTGGTAGCAACGTGAACTCGTGGGGGTATAGGCTACTGGATATGGTAACAGAAAATTTATTGGTGCAAAATATAAAGGAAAATACAAGAAGAAGAGGAAATGATGAAGCATCCAGATTGGACCTAATGTTTACTAGAGACCCAGATGTAATTTCTGATATAAAATACTTACCACCTTTAGGCAAGAGCGATCATGTTGTAATGGATATGGAAATCCTATTGGGTTATTCCAATATGGAGGAGAGGGAGGAGCACAAGGAAACTAGGTTTGACTATGCAAAAGGAGACTACCAATCACTGAGACAATACTTTAGAGATGTTGACTGGAGTGAAATACATCAGAGAAATAGTGTAGACGAGAAGTATGGAGTATTTAAAACAATATATGAAGAAGGAGTTAATAAATATGTTCCTAAACAAGGTAATAGGTCAGCGAAGGTAAAGGATTGGTTTAATGAAAAATGTAGGAAAGCCAAGGAAAAGGGAGACCAAGCGTGGAAGGCAGCTAGAAAAAGGTGTAATAGAGAAACTTGGAACAGATACAAGAGATTAAGAAATGTATATGCTGCAATCAGGAGACAAGAAGCCAGAGAATATGAGAAGAACATTGTGAAAAAATGTAAGAGTGATCCTAAGCTGTTCTATAGGTTTATAAATAGTAAAATGAAGGTAAGGGATAGAATAGTGAGGTTGAAGGTTGAAGGGACCACTTATGATGACGACCAGAATATGTGTGAAATTATGAACAATACACTACACTCAGTATATACTAAAGGTGATAACTTTGAAGAAGTACCGGTAGGTGAAATTGGTGATAAACTGGGAGAGATTAATTTTCTCCCAGAGGAGCTAGTAGAAATAATGAAAGGACTAGATGTGAAAAAAGCAGTGGGACCTGACAATGTAGCGGGATGGATTTTGAAAGAATGTGCTGACGAACTAGTGAAACCCTTATATGAGATAATGAAATACTCTCTGGAAGTGGGAAAATTACCAATGGACTGGAAGAGAGCCAACATTGTACCGATTTATAAAGGTGGGAACAGGGAACATCCATTGAATTATCGACCAGTGTCACTTACTAGTATAGTGTGCAAAATCTGTGAGAAAATAATTAAGAAAAGATGGATGATTTACTTGGAAAAGAATAATCTACTATCTAACAGGCAATTTGGATTCAGGGAGGGTACCTCATGTGTTACAAATCTACTCAGTTTTTATGACAGAGTGGTTGACATATTACAAGAGAGAGATGGATGGGTGGATTGCGTATATATTGACATGAAGAAAGCTTTTGACAGAGTATCGCATAGCAGGCTGAAGTGGAAATTAAAAGAGTATGGAGGGATTCAGGGTAGTTTGTTAAATTGGATGGAGGACTATCTTTCAGGGAGACAGATGAGGACTACTATCAGAGATAAATTTTCTACGTGGAAAGATGTCACAAGTGGAGTTCCGCAGGGAGCGGTGCTGGCTCCCATAATGTTTCTAATATACATTAACGACATGCCAAAGGATATAAATGCATATATGAATATGTTTGCAGATGATGCCAAGATCATGAAGCATATAGAAGATGAAAACAGTGGTAGGGAATTACAGAGGGATTTGGATAGGATAGATCAATGGAGCAAGAAGTGGAAAATGGAATTTAACACAAATAAATGTCATGTAGTGGAAATGGGAGTAAGTAAAAGAAGGCCACATATGGAATATAAGTTAGGAGAAAACACTATTAACCCATCAGAGAAAGAAAAGGACTTAGGGATAACTGTTAGGAGTGATCTTTCACCTGAGAATCATATTAATAAGATAGTGGGAGAAACATATGGACTGCTAAACAGAATAAAAATAGCATTTAACTATATAAACGAGGAGATGCTGGAGAAAATAATAAAAACATTGGTGAGACCAAGACTGGAGTATGCGGCAGTGGTGTGGGCACCACATCTAAAAAAGCATATAAAGAAGCTGGAGAAGGTTCAGAGAGCTGCAACTAGGATGATACCAGAACTGAGAGAATTACCATATGAGGAGAGATTAAAGAAATTAGATTTACCATCTCTAATGGATAGGAGGGAGAGAGGCGATATGATTATGATGTACAAATGTGTGAGAGGACTCGAAAAGGTGGACAAGAAGGGTTATATTGTGAAAGATAATGGTAGAACTAGGGGGCATAGATATAAGCTAATGAAAGGAAGATGTAAAGGAGATGTGAGAAAGTATAGTTTCCCTTACAGAAGTATAAGTAAATGGAATCAGTTGGAAGAGGAAGTGGTGTGTGCCAAAAACATTCATATTTTTAAGGCAAAGTTAGATAATTGTAACTCAGGAAGCGGGACAATACGAGCCTAAAAAGCTCAACTCCTGTATACTACAAATAGGTAAATACAAATAGGTAAATACACACACAACTGAACGGGGCGGGCAGAGATGCAGGTGTGTCACACGTGTAGGCCTAGGCGCCACTGTGTCTAGTGTGGGTGTGGACGTGTCTAGTGCGGGTTGGAGTTGTGGACATGTAGTGCGGGTGTGGACATGCCTAGTGTGGTTGTCGACGTATATATTAGGCCTACGGGTGTGGACGCGTCTCTTGTGGGTGCGGCGTGTAGGGTGCTAGTGCAAAGTACCAGGCAGCAGCTGACGGCTACTGCCAACACTGTGTCACACGCACCACCACAGTGGACGCACCCACATACAAACACACACACACATACGAACCACCGACGAGACAACACCTCCGCACTCACGCTCCCGAAAATCAGCTGATCTAGCAAGCTGTTTACAGCGTTCGTCAAATAAACTCACCTAAACTTGAGTATAAGGATATTTTGTGTTGTCCTGTATTATAATGCAGTATTAAAATAATTTGAGATTAAAATCAAGTGAGGATATTTCGAGTGATAAAAATAATTCAAGCGATTGTGAATGCGAGTGGATGTAAACAAATATGGCTGACTTTGATGGATTTGAAGTCGGTGAGACCGAGGGCATTCTAGGGAAAATTATACGTGAGCTGAATGACATTAAAAGGTGGAAGGAGGATATGCAGGAGTGGAAGGTGAGTGTTAGTTCACAGATTGAGGCTATATGTTCAATATGTGGTGCTCAGGCTGGGGACATCGAGCCTGGACAAGATTTGAGTCGGGCTAGCCTAAAAGAAATTCAAACTCATATGGGGCAACTCCGGGACGAAAATGAAGCTTTAAGATTGCAACTTGAAGAATACAAAGGGCAAACCAAGGAAATGAAAACACATGTGGAGGAGATTAAGGAGAAACACAATAAATGGGTTAATGACGAAGGAGGAAAAGTGAAGGAAGTGGCAATGAAGGAAATCATGGAGGAACAAAAGAAACAATCAGAACGGGAAAATAAAGATTTAGAATCAGTGGTAGTAAAAGCTATGAGGAGAAATGAACAGGTCCTGCGTGAAACAATAGATAGAAATAAGTGTATTATTGTATTTGGGGATATAGAGGAGCACATTATTGAGAGGAAAGCTAGGGATAAGGAAGAAATTAATAAGGTAAAAACATTGATCAAGCATGTCGATGAAGAAGGAAACAACTGGAGAGATGATATTGAAGAAGTTAGGAGAATGGGTAAATATAGTAAGGGAAACACAAGGCCAATGAGAGTGCAGTTTAGGTCTAGGGTAACAGTGGATGCAATAATGAACATAACATGGAGACTTAACTTGACCAGCAAGTTTAAGAAAATTACAATTAGAAAAGACATGAGTATTGAGGATCGAAACATAAGAAAGGAATTGCAAACCGAGGCAAATGTAAAGAATGGAGAAAGGACGAAAGAAGACGAAAAGAAGTTTTTCTGGAGAGTGTGGGAGGGAAAACTCAAGAAATGGTATATAAAGCGAAGGGACGAAGTAGGGAGGGAAAAGGAGATGGTGCGGGTGACGGGGGAGAAGGCAGAGAGAGGGGAGGTGGAGATAGAGAGAGAAACAGTCCAAGTGGAGGCAGAGGGAGGGGAGGTGGAAACGGAGTGAGAAACAGTCCAGGTGGAGACAAGAGAAGAGGACACAAGCTAGGAAATAAATTGGGAGGGGTACGTACAAAAAAGAAAGGAACGGGCAGGGACGAGAAAAATAGGGAAAATACTGGAAACGCTAAGTTCATGTATACAAATATTGATGGGTTAATTTCCAAAAAGATTGAGTTTGACGAATATGTAAAGAGAGAGAGGCCCGGGGTAGTATGTTTGACTGAAACTAAGCTTAACCAGGAGGTAGACACGAATATAATTAGTTGTGCAGGATACAGTACATGGAGAAGAGACAGGTTAGGAAAGCTAGGAGGAGGAGTGTTGATCATGGTAGATAATAAAATTACTGCTAAAGAATTAAAACTTGGTGATAGCATTGCTGAAGTGGTAGCAGTTGAAATTGAGGATAATGATAGGTCAAAATTGGACATTGTATCAGTTTATTTACCTCCTAAGACTAAATCTTGGAGCAACGATGAATATAATGAATTAATTTTGGAAACCTTCCGTATGTTAGAAATTATTTGTAAAAGGAAAAATAGGCTTATTCTTGCAGGGGACTTTAATTGCGGGGAGGTGGATTGGGAATGTTTGGATGCGGGTTCAAATGAAAATACTTTGGGTAGTAAATTTCTTGAACTAACAATGGGGTATCTATTAACACAACACGTTATGGAAAATACAAGATTTAGAGGAGGTGATGAACCATCAAGACTCGACTTATTATTCACCAAAGACCCCCAAGAAATAAAGAACCTAACATATTTGAGTCCCATGGGAAAAAGCGATCATGCTGTGATTGAATTTGAATTGACAGTGGAATTTCTGGAAGGCAGAGAGGAGGAACATAGGGAATATAGACTAAATTATAGTAAGGCGGATTATGAATCATTACGAGGATACTTTGCAAATATAGATTGGTCATTTATTGAGCAAGAACAGAATATTCAGGTAAAATACACCATGTTACTAGACATTTACAGGGAGGGGGTAGATAAATATGTACCAACATTTTAGGATAGAAAGCTGGTTAAGGAGAAAGAGTGGTTTAACATGCGATGTCACATTGCCCAGAACAAAAAGGACTCTGCATGGAATAAAGTGAGAAGGAGACACACTGAGGAAAAATGGAATGAGTATAAGAATGCTAGAAACAACTATGTCAAGACTATAAGAGAGGAGAAAAAGAACTTTGAAAAAGATATAGTAAACAAATGTAATAAAGAACCCAAACTGTTCTATAGTTATATCAACGGCAAAACAAAAATAAAGGACAAAATAACAAAGCTTAGGGTAGAGGGTCAATTATATGAAGACACAGTGGGTATGTGTGAAATTATGAATGATACATTAACATCCGTGTTTGTGGAGGAGGATGACTATGTAGAACCTGTGGTGGAATTGAACGAGATACAGGGACTAGAGTCGATAGAAGTCAACAAGGATGAACTAAAATCATTGTTGGAAGAATTGGACGTGAGAAAATCTATGGGCCCAGATAACATTGCTGGATGGGTATTGAGAGAATGTTCTGAACAACTAGTGAGACCTATTTTTAATATTGTTCAACACTCATTAAACAAGGGGGAAC
>JBAKBP010028815.1:0-28025 GCA_037953745.1 Lithodes maja | reverse complement strand
GGTTTTGACATTGTAGTTTTAGTTGGGAGAGTGTGAGGTGGTGGTGAAGGCAGGCATGGGGGAGAACCACGCCGCACTTGTTGTTGTGTGGCAACATGACACCTCTCATCCTCAGCTTGTCTCTTCTGACTCCTACTATGGCCTGGCAGAATTTTGAGGAATGCCATGGAGTTTGGGTAATCCTCCTCCTCCTCTTCCCCATTTGGTGGGGAGTCAACTATGTCATGGGGAGCAATGGGGGAGCGATACACACTCTCTTCCCTTTGTTCCAACATCGCAAGGCGACCAGGTAGGTCAGACACTAGCGAAGTCAACGGGACAACTGTCTTCCCCCCTCCTCCCGCACGTCCCTCTCCCCATTCCCCACCGCGGCTGGACTTGGGTGTTGCCAAGTATTTGCACTGTTCGGCAACATCATAAGGTATATCCCATACAAATTTGAATCCTCTATCTGCCATAGGATAAGAGTAAATAAAGTCGAAAGTGGCGGTGAGATAAGTGGGTAAACTGGCGTTCCCCACCCGCCTGTCCCCACCCGCACGGCTGGACTTGGGGGTTGTCGAGTACCGCCACTGTTTGGTAGCATCATAAGGTATATTCCATACAAATTTGAACCTTCTAGCTACCATAGAACAGGAGTAAATAAGGTCGACAATGCCTACGCACCCTATGCGGCTCTGTGGTTTAGCGCTACATACATTGCCGACGCATATGCTGCGGCGCTGGTGCCCAGTGGGTTAACCCTTAACCAACGGTGACCGTCATATGACGGGCGAGAGATAAATGGCCTATCCTCCAGTACCCGTCATATGACGGGTGGCATTCTGAGCACATTAGAGGCTCTGAGAGAGAGTCCGTGCATTGGGAGGACGATAGGCGGGGTCTGACCACTCGGCACCACCACTGGCCCGGTTCTATGACCACCGCCGCCTCCCTACACACACTCGGCCTCGCAATATAAGGAAAAAACTGAGGAAATTACCCTACTTTGGGTATTTTCACCTCCGGTTGCACGATCGCTACAGGATAACCTGTAGTTGTACAAGGATGATTCAGGTGTCATTGGAAAGCTCTATCATCTCCCTTTCACGGATACATAATTATACACTTTGGCTCTTGTTTATGCATGAAAAAGAGCATGGAATGAAGCTCGTTTTCGGTAAATTTGCCCGCCTGGCAGATAGTTGATGTTACAAACGGCCCCGTCCTTTGAGTGTTAAGGAACTGAAGTCCATTATGAAATGTTAGATACGATGAACAGATTTTAAATGCTATTGTAACTAATTTTTGTATCAATTATATCTTATATTGCAAAGGAACTGACAAATTAAATTTAGTTGTATGGCCGGTGAAGGTGGGTTTCCTGTAGATGGATGAAGCGAATGAAGTGGCGGTATTATTTAGTTTAATGTGTTTAATGTCTAGAAATGAAATCTGATTGTCCTGTTCTGTCTCCGAAGTAAATTCAATATTTGCGTGTTGAGCGTTGAGATAATCAAGGAATTTTGAGACGTGGTCAGGTGATTTAAATAGTAAGAATGTGTCGTCAATGTAGCGGAGGTAGAAGAGTGGCGTGAACTCTTGTGGGCAGTTAAAAATATATCGGCAAGACTACAACCAAGTGGATTACCCATCGAAATTACTTTGGTCTGTTTATAAAATTAATTATTAACCCACTGAGCCCCAGCTAGTTATAAATAAATGTACCACCAGGGACCGGCAGGTTTTGAAGAAAAAAAAAATCCAGAAACAATAGCGAATGGGTTAGGAATGAAGGAAAAACCACAAAAAAACTATCAAAAAGGTAAAAAAATGGTCCTACGGAGCCCCCGAAAACGGATTTTACAAGAGTAAAAAATTGAAGGCAAAAACACCCCAAAAAACATGTTTTTGCGTGTTCACGCACACACGGTTAAACTTTGAGAGTTTTCAACCATCGGCAAGGTTGCGTCGGATACTTACACAGTTCCCATACAAATCTGAGCCCTCTAGGTGCCATAGGACCGGAGTAATTAACACTGACGCGACGTATGTGATGCTGGGGTTTAGCGTTACATACATTGCCGACGCACTCTTCGCGTCGCTGGGGCTCAGTGGGTTAAACTGAAAAAAAATGCAGTCTTTAGCAGCATACGTGAGCAATATTTGATATCGATAGTCTCATTATGAGGAACATTGGTGAACAACTATTTGATATCAAAAGATATCAGAATGACTATAGTTACATCATTCCTTTGCAAATTAATAGGCCTAAAGAAACACAATTTTTCCTGGTCTCTTCGTATAGTTTATAATATAAAAGTACGTATTATCTCTGCAGGATGGCTACACTTCGTGATGAATCGTATTTTCTCTCGTTATGGATGGTAAAAGAAATTGATAGAAACATATCTTGTGCAAAAAGATAGATATAAACATATCTTGTGGAAGGGTGAAATGGTCGAAAACACACCAACAATCTCCCCTACCCACACCCATTCACCCACACATACACAACCTTGTATACAATTATTCAATTAACCGCCAGTATCTTTAAGTCTAGTCTATGGCGATACTTGGTGTAGGTTTTGACTTTTGAACTTGTTTGACGTCAAGTGTAGATTAAAATCCAAACTCGATCGGTTTTATTTGGCATAATTTCGCTGCCAACATAGGGGAAATTCATCTGTGACTTAACCGTATTAATTAACTAAACCTGTATATATGCATCAATGAAATCAAACATATGTTGCTTGTGTTACGTGCCTTTGATATTTTGATCTCGAAGATTTCGGCATTCATGCGCCGTTCCTTTTGTATCAGGGCTTAAAATCATTATAATTTATCTAATTTACGAAAAAATTAATAGACATTACTTGACATCTATATACTGTATATGCAATGAAAGACCATAATTTAAAGAACTGAAGTGAGTAATGGAATGTTGGTGTCTTATATCAAACTTTTATTTTCTGTAGTAGGCCTGCTTTACTTCACATAATCATTCTAAAATATACAGCAAACGGATTTACCAACATAATCGGGTGTAAAATTATACAATCGACATAATCGGGTGTAAAATTATACAATCGTCATGTCAATAATGGTAATATTTAAATTCGCCTATTATATAAGTAGAAATGTTCGGTGTGAACTCTTAATACACCTTTCTCGTATTTGCTTCGTCACAAGGCCTCAAGAAATCTTCATTATTGTAATTTTCCTCTAAAGTTTGCGGGAAAACTGATTTAGTTGACAACAAAATCTAGTTTATATTTGTTTCATTCTGCACATTAATGTAGGTAATATTTCATAATCAGGCTCTCATTAATAGTTTTTGTTTTCGCTATTCATATATGCTACCCTTATCTGATTCCTACATAAAGAAATTTAACCCTTCCTCTTCGGCTGTCCTCTTACGCTCAAATACCCTTGACTCGGGATTTTTGCCGATATCACTCGATCTGTACACCTTAATAACGAAACAATAAAAGCATGCATAAGTGTCAACTCAATGGGAAAATGGAGAACTTACTGTTGTCATTATCCTGTCGTTGACCTGACATTGCTACATTGCATGGCAATGTTTTTTATGATGTTGTGAAGATGGCGAGTTTTACGCGGGAGATTCAGGCCGTGTTCGGACGCGTTGCCGTGGCCCCAGCTAGTAGGCAGTAAGTCACTCGTCGCACCAGTGGCAAGTTTTCCGAGAAGCGATTTTATGGGTATTATAGTTTACATCTATTATTATTATGATATTATTGCTTGTTATGCATTATTGCATATCAGTTTGTATTTGTGGCATTTATGGGTGTACGGTACACAATTTTAGGTGTCAATTGCAATTTCTAGTATGTTATTATTCACTATTATCATATTATAACTTGTTATTCATTCTTATGTGTCAATTTCATTTACTAATAGGTTATTATATATTACAGCAGCACTATTTATGTATGGCATTTATGAGTATACGGTACACAATTTTAGGTGTTACTTACACTTATAATTCGTGTGTCACTTTTAGGCATTATTATGATATACTGTATATTTGAGTGTCACTTTCGCTCACTTTTCTTTATTTCTGTGACTTGCTCTTTCACCGAATTATTAGTGTCACTTTCACTACGGTTTCAAGTCTTTGGCACTTAAAAGGTTTGTGTGAATATGGTAGTCAGTAAAGCACGGAGCTGCACATAATGGAACTTTGCATTCCAGGCACTCAAAGGTTGTTTTGGAACTTTTTGTGGGCCCATATGGACGGTATTGTAGCACACATGGCACCGTTTTTTGGCTCTTGCGATTGGTGCTAGGTACTGTGGGAAACAGGTTGAATCTGTGCTTCCTCTGGTACTCAGCACAGAGTGTGCGATCTGAAACACCTGCTCCTGCTTGTGACTGGGCTCTTAGTGTTGTTGCTTGCTGGGCATACTCCCCCAGTAGATCCAGAATTACTTTTTTCTGGAAAAGACGCACGTTCTTGTATTTCCTTGGAGTTGTGGGGTTCAGAATCTTAAAGATATAAGCATGTGCAGGAAGAACTTCTTTTACCACCTGCAGGAGGTCCGCAGACAGTCTATGAAGCCAACCTGCATGTCAGACTTGTCGACAAGCCACATGTTCACATTATAATCCATGACGGCATCCAGCTTCATTACCCTGTCCCTCATCCTGTGGTCGACTCTTCCGCTGTCCACGAGCTGGCCCTTGTGGATGGTTGTGATCATATTCACCTTCTGCTGGTTGTGGCAGTGAATGGCTAGCATCGACTTGTGTTGCTGGGTGAATATGTCCTTCTTCGGGAATTGGGGCACGTCCTTCCGCTACTCTACCGTACTGTGCCGACTGTCTGGGTTTTCTTCGTTTGCAGGAACTCAGTAAGGTGGGAGGACGTGTTAATTATCGGTAGACAATATGTGGTTCTTGTCAAAATACTGATCCATCATCGTCTTTATCACCGCCCCACCAAACCCTATTTCAGGATCTGCACGAACTTCGCCCTCCTTGCCACTGTAGACGATGAAGTCGAGGACATAACCCGTCTTGCAACCGCACAGCACGAACAATTTGACCCAAAAACGATGTTTCTTTGATGGGATGTACTGCCGGAAGTGAAGGTTACCCCCGGCACAGTACCAGAGACTCGTCGATGACCACTTTCTGGAACGGCTTTAAGAAGCTAGTTAATTTTTTCCGCATCATATGGTAGAAGGCCCTAATCTTGCACAGGCGGTCTGGGAGGTGCATATTGGTGTTCGTGACGAAGTGGAGGTTCAATAGGATGCCAAGGTAACGATCACGGGCCATAAACTTGCCAAAGGCAGGATTGGCAATGATATCGCCCGTGATTCAGTAGTCCTAGAGCCGGTGTTTTTTCACATGGGTCATGAGCATAATGAACATATACATTTTCGCAATTGTTAATGCGGACCAGCTCTTCATATGCCCATTTGTTGTCTTCTTGTCAGCCAGAGTTCAAAGAAGGCCTGGTGTTTGTTTGTCTCATCAACCACGAGACTCACGACCCTCCGTCAAAAAAGGCCTTGCAAAGTTCGCCAGGGGATGAGATGGGGCCCCCAGGAAATGAGGGATCGATGCCTGCTCCATGCTGGGCCTCATCAAAGGTAGTGTCTTGGGGCTGGAATGTGGCGCCGTCAGTCCAGGCCCAAACATTGGCATGTCTCCCTCTGTCACGCTTTGCTCCACGGCCACACGGAGCATCACGGGCGCCCGAGCACAACCGTGCCCTGCGGTACCTCTGGCAGCACCTCGACCTCGACCACGGACATGGTCACATCTAGGTGCGGGGTCGTCTGGATCATCACCACCGTCATCACCAAAGTTATCTGATTCACTGGCAGGCTGGGCATAACCATGTGTATCATCGGGCTCATAGGAAGGGTCTAAGTCACTCGATGGTGAGGAAGTGTCTAAATCACTCGATGGTGAGATATCAGGCGGTGTTTCTGGGTCCCCAAGGTGTGGGCATTGAGTGGGAGGTGAAGTGGCAGATGTGTCACTTGGCAGGGGTCTTTTGGTGGGGCGACGAGTAGTAGAGGGCCCCTCACTTGAAGGGGTCGAAAATAATGCCCAACAGGATGCTAGGTATATTTTTGTGGTTATTCCATTGTCGTGGGAAGAGGCAGTACCACTATATCCATTGGTGGATGGCTGCGGGTGATTATGTGGATGCGAGGACGCTGCGGGTGGCAGGGACGCCGTGGGTGATTAATTGCCGCCATCTTCCGCACTATCTCCCAAATTTCCTCTCTCTGCTGCTTCCTCTCTTGCTTTCTTCAGCGCACTTTCCAGGATATACTTTTATAAGAATAACTAGCTACCTTGGCAGGGGAAGGGGTTATGGAAGTGCTAGGGGTGTGAGAATGCAGTGTCGTATCTCGCGATGAGGGTATCTCACTTCCCAGCTCACTCGCAGGACGTTTTTCACTCTCATCATCACTATTTTCACTCTCCCTGACACTACACTCCTCTTCATCGTCATCGTCATCGTCACTATCACTCACACACTACGGAAATTCCTGTGATTCTTCGTAAACTTGAACTTCTACTTCTCTCTCGCCATCGCTTTCACCCAGTAATTTTTCTTCAGTATCACAAGTTCTTCAAATTCGGAAAATTCTTGATCTTCTAAGTCACTTAGCACTCTAAAAGCACCATCAGGACTTAGAACATCATTCGTTTTCAAATTTTTCTCATCATTCTTAGGAGTACGTGTCGGCTGGGCGGCGGCGGAGGTAGGCGTCGAATTGGACACAGGCATTTTTTGTTTTTGCTTTCTATTCATGATGGCGACTAGATAAGTACTGATGCTGCTTCCTAGTGGGAGCGTGGGTGCGACACGAGCGCCCTCATATCCAAAACAAAACGCCCGCGATCTTCAAAATCTCTATTTTGAGCGAGGGAGTATAAGAGGACAGCCTAGGTCTGCGGTGAAAGTTCGGTGTGAAGTACAATAGGCCAACCTAGGTGGAAGGGTTAATAACAATCTATTTTATTTACGATAATATACAGGAACCCGAATTGCTAACAGCATTATCTAATGTAATATGACTCAATCTACACGTTAGTACAAAAACGAATATGTCTGGCCTTTATGAAAGAAGATGTTTTGCAGTTTATGCTACTTATAATATCGAATCATGACAGCAGCGTGGTAGCCAGGTACTGTACACGGCCACATGCGCGCACCCCATCAGGTGGGAGAAAATAGAACTAAACTGCAAATTATGAATAAAGAAGTTGTATATACAGGGTGTTTCAGTTAACGTTTTCATAAATTTCAGGACGTATTCGTCAGGCAATAGTAAGACTTTTATATTCTACGTCGTTCGGGGTGAGTATTTATTACAAAGATATTACACATCGAAAGTTATCGATAGATACAAATAAAAAGCAGTCTAAGAGGTAAAAACGAATATTTCAAGGCTAGCCAGGGCAGCAAATCTTAGCTTACACGTGGGTAACTAGACTAGAACAGTGTTTCGGAATCTCTCTAGGGATTCGAGTCCTCAACCCTTGAATGGAAAATTGTATTATTTCCATAATTGTTATTATTATTATTAATATTATTAATATTATTAATATTATTATTATTATTATTCCCATTACTCTTAATCTAGTTAGTAAGGAAAGTGTGGTATAGTAGTAGTCATTCTCTAGGCTGCCTGGCCAAACAGTCCCGTGAAAAGTAAGGTTGTTTCGTTTGCCGGTTTCAATCCTAGCTACATAAATCCCGTAATGTGTTTGAACTGAACCGTTAAGCAATAGATGCGACACTCAGTGTTTGGAGTCTGTTTCCGAATGCCTTGATTAACCCCTTCAAGATCACGACGCATTTCGTTTCTATTTCTTTGGCTGTTAGGCCTATTAGACGAGTATTTTCAGAGTGGGAGGTGGATAACGAAGTCAGTGTTGAATGAGTCTGGCTCTGCCCTTTTACCTCCCTTTGATCCTTTCTAAACTGTATACAGTCGTCTAATAACAGTCACAATACATTATCAAAATGATTTATGAACATGACCTACAATATCTGGTCAACGAGGCTATTTAAGGCTTTCTTTTGTTTATCACAACTATACAAGATGAACAGGTAGAAATGGTAAGGATATTTATTGACTTCGAAAGACCATATGAAATGGATATTAATCACATGAATCGGACAAAGTATGATGAAATACGAATCTAAAGTGAGTATCCATATTGCAGTAACTCGTTCAAAAACGCTTTCATTGGATGAAACTAAGATTTGTTTGCTCTATGACCTTCGAGATCAGTCATCAAAATTTGTTTTGAAACCCAATTTTAAATCGGCTCCTACAACTACTACTACCATACTACTCCTACTATTACTACTACTACTACTACTAATAATAATAATAATAATAATAATAATACAAATAATTAAAGTTCCAAGCAACGTTGTCCGGGGTTCGAGCGGTTTTGCAAGCAGGGTATTGTGTTGGATACAAAAGCTGTGTCACAGATATCAAAATATCATTTAACTTATCGGGCATGGAGAAACTACAGAAGGAACAGATTGTGCAAACAAACAAGAGCGAGAGATGGAGAGATTGGCTGTATAAGGGATCTGCCTCTATTCGTTTAGTAACAGAGTTGTAGATATGTGGAATAGGCTACCGAGTGCTATACTGGGATCAAGAACAATAGAGCTTCAACTTGAAATTAGATATAACGAGATGGGTTGGGTGTGAAAGGGATCTGCCATGTGTAGGTCAATCGGCTCTCTGCAGACTCCCGTTTTCTTATTTTGTTATGTCCTCATTTGTGAGGGAGAGAGAGAGAGTATGGCAAGAGAGAATAGGATGTCGTAAATGTAAGGAAGATAGCGATAAATATGAGAGAGAGAGAGAGCGCGGGATGGGATGGGTGTGAAAGGGATCTGACATGTGTGGGCCAATCGGCTCTCTGCAGACTCCGGTTTTCTTATGTTCTCATTTGTGAGAGAGAGAGAGAGAGAGAGACTAGGATGTCATAAAAGTAAGGAAGACAGAGATAAATGAGAGAGAGTTTTTATGAGATGGGTTGGGTGTGAAAAGGATCTGTCTTGTATGGCCCAATTGGCTCTCTACAGACTCCCATTTTCTTATGTTCTTATTTCTTACAATTGTGTTTTGGTTGCAGGTATTATGATAACATGGGCGTATAGTAAGTAGTGTAAATAACAGGTAACGTTTATGAGATGGGTTGGGTGTGAAAGGGCCACTTGGCTCTCTGCAGACTCCCACGTTCATCTTGGTTGCATGTGTAAGGGATCTGCCTCATTTGTACCGGTGTGCAAACAAACAAGAGCGAGAGAGAAAGAGATTGGCTGTGTAATGGATCTGCCTCTATTCGCTTGGTAAAAGAGTTGTAGATATGTGGAATAGGCTACCGAGTGCTATAGTGGGATCAATAACAATAGAGCTTCAACATAAAATTTGATAGGACGAGATGGGTTGGATGTGAAAGGGATCTGCCGTGTGTGGGCCAATCGGCTCTCTGCAGACTCCCATTTTCATCTTGGTAGCATGTGTAAGGGATCTGCCTCATTTGAACCAGTGTGCAAATAAGAGAGAGAGAGAGATTGGCTGTGTAAGGGACCTGCCTCTCTCGTATAAGAGTCATAGATATGTGAAATAGGCTACCTAGTGCTATAGTGGGATCAAGAACAATAGAGAATTTCAAGATAAAATCAGATAGTCATATGGACGAAATGGGTTGGATGTTAAAGGGATCTGCCTTTTGTGGGCCACTTGTCTCTCTGCAGATTCCCATGTTCATCTTAGTTGCATGTGCAAGGGATCTGCCTCATTTGTACCGGTGTGCACATAAATGAGCGACAGAGAGAGACTGGGTGTGTAAGGGATCTGCCTCTATTCGTTTAGTAACAGAGTTGTAGATATGTGGAATAGGCTACCGAGTCCTATAGTGGGATCAAGAACAATAGAGTTCAACATAAAATTAGATAGGACGAGATCGGTTGGGTGTGAAAGGCTGTCACGGGCGTGTCTGGCCACCATTTTGGATATCATATCAAAAGTTGCCCAATACAAAAATGCACCTTGTGTCAAAGTTTGGTCCCCATCCGACAAGCAGTTCCGGAGTTATTGAGTAAAAACCGGACTATATATATTCTTATGGAAGAATGCAATACTCTTGAACCCCTGAAGATGTTGCTTGCTATTTGAGGGGATACAAAAGCTGTGTCACAGATATATACAGTTCATTTAACTTATCGGGCATGGAGAAACTACAGAAGGAACAGATTGTGCAAACAAACAAGAGCGAGAGAGGGAGAGATTGGCTGTATATGGGATCTGCCTCTATTCGTTTAGTAAGAGAGTTGTAGATATATGGGATAGGCTATACCGAGTGCTATAATGGGATCAAGAACAATAGAGCTTCAACTTGAAATCAGATAGAACGAGATGGGTTGGGTGTGAAAGGGATTTGCCATGCATAGGTCAATTGGCTCTCTGCTGACTCCTGTTCTCTTATTTTTTTTATGTTCTCATTTGTGAGGGAGAGAGAGTATGGCGAGAGAGAATAGGATGTCGTAAACGTAAGTAAGATAGCGATAAATATGAGAGAGAGAGAGAGAGCGCGGGATGGGTTGGGTGTGAACGGGATCTGACATGTGTGGGCCAATCGGCTCTCTTCAGACTCTGGTTTTCTTATGTTCTCATTTGTGAGAGAGAGAGACTAGGATGTCATAAATGTAAGGAAGACAGAGATAAATGAGAGAGAGTTGTTATGAGATCGGTTGGGTGTGAAAAGTATCTATCTTGTTTGGGCCAATTGGCTCTCTACAGACTCCCATTTTCTTATGTTCCTATTTCTTACAATTGTGTTTTGGTTGCAGGTATATGATAACATGGGTGTATAGTAAGTAGTGTAAATAACAGGTAACGTTTATGAGATGGGTTGAGTGTGAAAGGGATCTGCCTTATGTGGGCCACTTGGCTCTCTGCAGACTCCCATTTTCATCTTGGTTGCATGTGTAAGGGATCTGCCTCATTTGTACCGGTGTGCAAACAAACAAGAGCGAGAGAGAAAGAGATTGGCTGTGTAAGGGATCTGCCTCTATTCGCTTGGTAAAAGAGTTGTAGATATGTGGAATAGGCTACCGAGTGCTATAGTGGGATCAATAACAATAGAGCTTCAACATAAAATTTGATAGGACGAGATGGATTGGGTGTGAAAGGGATCTGCCGTGTGTGGGCTAATCGGCTCTCTGCAGACTCCCATTTTCATCTTGGTAGCATGTATAAGGGATCTGCCTCATTTGTACCAGTGTGCAAATAAGAGAGAGAGAGATTGGCTGTGTAAGGGATCTGCCTCTCTCGTAACAGGTAACAGTCGTAGATTATTATGTGAAACCTAGTGCTATAGTGTGATCAAGAACAATAGAGAATTTCAAGTTAAAATCAGATAGTCATATGGACGAAATGGGTTGGATGTGAAAGGGATCTGCCTTTTGTGGGCCACTTGTCTCTCTGCAGATTCCCATGTTCATCTTAGTTGCATTTGTACCGGTGTGCAAACAAACGAGCGACCGAGAGACTGGGTGTGTAAGGGATCTGCCTCTATTCGTTTAGTAACAGAGTTGTAGATATGTGGAATAGGCTACCGAGTCCTATAGCCAATTGGCTCTCTGCAGACTCCTGTTTACTTATGTTCTCATTTGTGAGAGAGAGAGAGAGAGAGAGGCTCCCTATTTCCTATGTTCTCATGCACTAGTCTGTCGTAATCATAAGGAAGACAGCGATAAATAAGAGAGAGAGAGAGAGAGAGAGAGAGAGAGATAACTAATACGTAGCCTATAGCGACACTCAAACAAGCACACACACACCTATCTAGCGACAATTACTTTCTCTCTCTCTCTCTCTCTCTCTCTCTCTCGAACTGTCCTGTTTACATAGCATAGACAATCCCCCCCTCCCCCTTCCATCACTTCGTATGTACGATATTATTTCCGTCTTTTTTACTGTGTATGGATTAAGTTATTGGTGTTCACTCTTGACATAGGTGTCCTGCTACTTCTGCATGCATACATAATAGCATGAAAGTGATCAATACGCACATATGAAGCTACGTATCTCGTATATCGGGGTCCCTTCAGAGCTATGACATCCTTGGAGTAAGGATACTAAAGGATAGTGGAGCAGATAACTGCAAATTTCAGGAGAATCGTTCAAATGGTGATGCAAGCATGAAATTTGGTACATGTACCCTTCAAGGTCCATTCTTCTCAGAAATACCGCTGGCCCCGCGAAAATCCAAGATGCCGGTCATTTTTCAAGATGGCTGCCGTGCCTGACCATATATTGCTTATTTTTTTTGTAATTATTACCTGGTGAACATTTTAAGAGAAAACTGTTTCTTGCTAACCAGATTAATGAGAAGCACTGTTTTAATCATTGTCATAGTCTATAATTGGAATTTTAGAATGGCATCCAAGATGGCGTCCATTAATTTTATATGTTCATATCTAAGCAACTACTGAACATATATACATGATTTTTGGTGTGCACATACATTCTTTGGGTCAGATAATCCAATGGAGCCATTTTCACATTTGTTAGTAAGGACTGAGGCAGTGATGAGATCTTGCAAATATAATAGAGTGATGTCAACACACAACCAGGGCACACTGGTAACATCGCTGCTGTGCAACTCAGCATGGGGTTCAGTGTCAGCTTATTTTACTGTACTATACTATAAGTTGTAGTGTAGTTTACTGTACTATACTATAAGTTGTAGTGTAGTTTACTGTACTATACTATAAGTTGTAGTGTAGTTTACTGTACTATACTATAAGTTGTAGTGTAGTTTACTGTACTATACTATAAGTTGTGTAGTTTACTGTACTATACTATAAGTTGTAGTGTAGTTTACTGTACTATACTATAAGTTGTAGTGTAGTTTACTGTACTATACTATAAGTTGTAGTGTAGTTTACTGTACTATACTATAAGTTGTAGTGTAGTTTACTGTACTATACTATAAGTTGTAGTGTAGTTTACTGTACTATACTATAAGTTGTAGTGTAGTTTACTGTACTATACTATAAGTTGTAGTGTAGTTTAATTTAGTGTCCCAAATGCTTTCTAACAGCCCCATATCAATTAGCTACTAGACAGTAGTTGGTAGTTAGTAGATAGAGTTAGATAGCCGCACCTGAATTGACAGGGTGTGCCAGCGCGGGAGAGCCGAGCCAAGGGTAAGGGGGCTATACATGACTTGCTCATGTACTTACCTGGATGGTGTACAGATCACACAGGACTTAAATGGCACTGGATGAATGATCGGGCTAGGTGTAGGTCACCCGAACCTAGTTGTATCCCATAAAGTAATGTGTGTGTAATTTCGTTAAGGTGGTAAAAGGATAAACCCTCGGCCTTAATCAGAAAGCAAAATGGCAGATTCAAAATCCATTTTTCCCATAAGACAAACTGACTGGTCAAAATGTTGTCTTTGCCAGAAAGACAAAATAGGTGAAGATTTAACATCACCTAGAACCCATTATTCCCTTGAACATGACGGTTATGCCATGCTGGCTACCAACATACCGATGTTTCATGAAATCCAGGAAATGCCATTGATCGTGGATCCAACAAGGTTTGATGAAGGCGATGGCATAGATGCCACTTTGAGAAGAAATCAGGCAACAAAAACAAACTGAGGAACAAAACTGACTTCTTCAGGCAAGAATCTGCTCCTATTAACCCGGCAAGCGCGATAGGCCTCACGGAAGGCTTCCTATAGGGAACGCGATAGGCCTCACGGAAGCAGGACCATAAAAAAAGCTTTCCAAAAAAAAAAAGGGCCTATCAAAAAAAAAAAATTTGTCTCTAGGTGAGATAATTCCCCTCCAGTACTCATCCATGTAAATCTCACCCACCCCCCTCCCCTCCTTCCCCACCTTATTCCCCCCTCCCTCCCCTCCTCAATTATCACCTATTTTCCCTCTTATTATCATCATTTATCGGTTATTTTTCTCTCCCGCGATAATGTAGCACAAGTGGGTTGCAGAAAAGATCGATATGTACCACACACACACCAGCCCAGACCGCCCCGCCGCCCTCAGTTACCTCACAGACAGCGAGAGAGGAGGGTTGACTGCAGCTCTCTCTCGCCTGACATTACGACCGGGTGGCCAATATCTTCGGTTTTCACCACCCAAATGCTTTTCCCACTTATTTTAGCACTCTTGAAGGTTCATATATACATCATATATGTAAAATAAAAGCATACCGAAAACAAATAATGGTCTATATTGTAAATATAACGAATTCTGTCAGAATCCAAGGCTAGAAATACACAAATAACTACCCTAGCTCCTAGGGCTATTTAGCGCTTAACAGGTTAAGCACTCAAAGCAGAAGCTTCTGAAGGAGGACTACAAGCTCTTCTCAAAGCTGTTCATCTCCTGTCAGAGCAGACAGTGTGCTCTGCAGTTCTTCCAGCATGAGAATCAGGCATTCCCAGCTGCACTGAGTGAGGGTGGAAGGCTGTACACTTGCCAGAAGTCTCAACTGACCTCTATCTTGGAGACTCATGTTACATCAACAGACGAAGAACCAGAGACCGATGTCCTGATTGTAGATGGGTCTGCTTTGGTCCATGTCTTGCCACCAAAGAGAGGAAAGACCTTTGAGGGCTATGCAACTCTGGACTTCCTGCCATTTATTCACAGCTATGCTACGAAGTACAAGACAACACATCTTGTCTTTGATGTGTACAACCCATCCAGCCTCAAAGCCGAGACCAGGTCTCAACGTGGCCAGGGAGGAAGACGCAAGGTGACAAACAAGAACAGCATTCCATCCAATTGGCGTAACTTCCTTAGGCATAATGACAACAAGACGGAGTTGTTCCAGTTCCTGGCAGACAGGGTTGCCCAAATGTCTGCACCAAACTTGGTAATTGTCACAAGGGATCTGCAGTCCTCAGCACTCATGAAACTGGTCTTCAAGGACTGGACAAGTGCTCTCATGAGGAAGCTGACAGCCGCATCTTTGTGCATGCCAAATATGCTGCAGAACATGGGAGCAAAGCCGTCATGGTCAAGGCAAATGATACAGATGTTGTGGTCATTGCAGTGAGTGCCTTTCAAGCCCTTCAGAGTTTGGGGCTAGAGCAGTTATGGGTGGCATTTGGTCACGGTCAAAGCCGGCGCTGGATCAGTGTGCATGGCCTGTATCGCTGTATGGGGCAGGAGAAGGCTAAATGCATGTTATTCTTTCATGCCTTCACAGGGTGTGACACTGTTTCAGCCTTCCGTAACAAGGGAAAGAAAACTGCCTGGCAGACATGGGATGTTTGTCCAGAGGCCTCCCCTGTCTTCTCCAAGCTGAGCCAGTACCCTCTTACAGTGGAAGATGGTGACCTGGAGATACTGGAGAGGTTTGTCATACTGATGTATGACAGGTCCAGCACTGGTACCACTGTGGATGAGGCCAGGCTTGACATGTTTACCAGAAAACAGAGGCCTTATGAGGCCATTCCACCAACAAGAGCAGTTCTGCTTCAGCACACTAGACGAGCTGCCTTCCAGGCTGGTTGTGTTTGGGCCCAAGCAACCCAGTGTCAACCAGAAGCAGAGAGTCCTGCTGACTGGGGATGGCAGAAGGTTGGTGAAGAATGTCACATCTTCTGGACAGCCAACTCCCCCATAGCCAAGAGTTGCGACCAGCTGACCAAATGTGGCAGTAAATCAGACTGTCGTGGCAGGTGCAAGTGCTGCAGGCTGGGTCTCTCCTGTACAGCTTTGTGCACTTGCAAATGTGAGGTGTGAGTCTTTGATTCTATGGCATTTTTACTAATGTTATTTGTACTCAATGGATATGTATAAATGGTGTGAATTAGGCCGTTTCCTACGATATAATCTTCCTTCACGTTGTCTAGTTACTTATGACCCTGATGAGTTAATAATGTGACAAGTCTTTCTAATTCTCTGACCTCAAATATGTAGGATTATATGAAAAAATCATTTGTCTAGCCAAGATATCACAAAATTTGTCTTTAACCCCAGAAGGCCGATACACTACTCAAATAGCACAGCTTTAAATAGCCTTTAAATAGCCTGCTGATGGCTGCAATTTACTTGTATGACGTCACGGTACTTTTGCGGTAATTTTCACCGAGTTCCAATATCACCGAAACTACCGTGATGTCAACACAATGGGTTTAAGGAAATTTCACTATGGCAAAGGTGCGAAAACACGGAAAATCACGGAAAAGTTACCTTACGAAAACAAGCAATATCTCAGTAACTACTGGGCCTATGGAGCTGAATTTTTTTACGAGACAAAAGCTGAAAGTGACCTCTCTCACGTGGTTTATGACTCATTTCTCTATCTTTATTCTTTGATTAGCTATTAAGCCATAAACACTACCGAAAATCGTCAAAAAAATCCGGCCTCCTCGGGTTAATGGCGGCCATCTTGGACGCCATCTTAGTTAAAGTCTAATATGCAACTGCTTTGGACAAAATTACCTTCACTTACCACGTTAGAGCCAAAAAAAAATGGATTGGACAGTATTCATGTCTTTTTTCTTTCAATTAACTGACCCATAACAGTTGGGCTCAGTCAGATGTGTCGGCCATCTTGAAAAATGGTCGCCATATTGAATTTTTGCGTGGCCAGCGGTATGTGCTTTGAAAGTGAGCTTTGAAGAATACCTGTACCAAATTTCATGCTTGCATCACCATTTGAACGATTGTTTCACTTTTCTGCTTCACTAGGAGGGAGTGTCAGACTACTGTCAGGGTGAAACGGTGAAACCAAACTCCTGCACTTCTACCTTCCAGTACTTTGATAATTATTTATTCAATATAAGAGTTAGGGCTACAGATCGTAAAGAGATACTTATATATTAATTATATGTTACTAGATTACTATAGCCTATCATTATTTTTGCTTATCTATATGATGCAATATGATCAGAGTTAGCCAGATTCGCCAGTAGCCTACCTGCCAATATTTGATCTGGCTTCACGTTTACATAGGGTACGTTCTACCCACTATCCATCCCCCTAATATAATCTCCTTGGTGACAAGTAAGTGACTCAGTGTTGCCAATATAGCTACTTTAATGCTACAGCTTAAAATGCTACATTTAGCTTGCATTTTTGACATTAGCAACATAATTCCCAGTGATACTCTATAAATATCACACATTCTAGAACCATATTCAATTGTAAAAAATGAAAAACAAACCCTTCCAGAGGTTGTAGCATCATTCTAGCGAGTGTTTGCATTTATTAAATATAGATGATATTCTAGCTGCTTTTGAGAATGGATTTAGCGATACAGTCACTCCCTCTCTCGCTAACTGCGCACGCAAGGGTATGAACTGCGCAGACTCAAACCCAGACTTGTTATATATTCTATATTTTAGCTACACTTGTCCAAACTAGTTATATTAAGTTATGGCAGTGAGTTAAGTGTAGGATGGAGTATGACTGAAAGCCTAAATCATAATTATTATGGGCAGATAAGGTTTATGTCAGCATAAAGTTTATAATAGCAGGGTCAAGGCAAGGAAAGGAGCATTAGGAAAGGTTAAATAATTGCTGGAATTCGTAGGGACTCTTAACTATTTTGAGAGAGTTAAATTTAAAAAATTATGGATCTGAATGATTAACTAAAATATTATTAAGCGAAACTAGGGGATGCAGGGAAGCCTATAGATAGTATAGACTGAAGACTGAAAACGTTGTATGGGTAGCTAATACGGTTTTAAAGTCATTTAAGAATAGACAGTTTTCAATGCTGCGGCCAAACTATTCCACCCATTTATATTCTTTTGGTATCAAAACGTTCGGAATTGCGAGCCTCACCCAACTACGCAAAAATGGCTTTGATCATCAGCGTAGTTTTAAAGATGTGGAATTTTAAGTGGAATTCAAGGTTTTTTCAAGATTACCGGAAAAAAACCCACGTGAAAACGCAAAACCTTTTCTATAACATTTGTGGAGCATTAGTAGTGGAGTTCATATACCAAAGCCCAATCATTTCCTATGAGTGGGAGAGACAGTATTTAGGTGTCAAATTTTTCGGGAAATTGGCTGCCACGGACCTGTTTGGCCGCCATGTCGGATGTTTAGCATATCAAAAGTTGCCTAATACAAAAACGCACCTCATTTGAAAGTTTGATCCCGATCCAATAAGCGGTTCTGGAGTTATTGCGTAAAAACCGGCGTGGACAAATACTTTGGATGAATAAGTAGATTTAATGATTACAATAGGGGTTCCCCGTAGGGGTCGAACCCCTAATAATAATCTATCTATCTATTGCCTGACGCCGTGATCCCCGAAGGGTCGGCCACGAACGAACCGCCCCCATGCACCTCTGTCCCCAGTCAGTCGACGCCCCTCCTCCCAACCAGCATCGTCTTCATCCATATACTTCCTCACTCCATCCTTCCACCTCTCCTTTGGTTTACCTCTCCTCTCTGTCCATCCACCTCGCTCTTGTACACCCTCTTAGTCATTCTCTCGCTTCCCATACGTTCCATATGACTGAACCATCTCAAGGTGTTCCTTTTCACACTTTCCAGCACATCTACCTCCACACCACACCTTCTTACTTCCTCATTCATCTGTCTATCCGTCCATGTAACTCCGCACGCACTTCTTAAGTAACTCATTTCCACCCCTCTCACTCTTGGTCTGAGTCTCTTCTCCTACGTCCATGCTTCGCTTCCGTTAGTCAGTGTCGGGATTACCACACTGTCATGCAAGGACTTCTTCACTTCCATACTGACAACCTTCTTATTTGTTACTGCTTTCAGCATTCCTACAACCCTCTTCCCCTGTTGCACCCTCTCCCGCACTTCTTCATCCATAGTCCCATCTTTACTCAAAACACTGCCCAGATACTTAAATGAGCTAACAATCTCCATAGCCTGACTGTTCAACTTCACCTCACACTCTGTGGCTTCACCTCTTTCGAAGACCATTACCTTGCTCTTCCCCGCATTTACCTTCAGATTCCATTTTTCGCACACTGTTCCAAACATATTTACCAGACCCTGCAACTCCCATTCATTATCGCTCATCAGAACTGTATCATCAGCAAACAGCAGTACAGGTAGCTTCCACTCATTTCCCTCCCTTATCAGCGATACACCAACATCCACTGCTCTTCCTTGTATTTCTTTCATGACTCCATCCATATATACAGTAAACAACCACGGGGACATCACACACCCCTGTTCCAACCCAACATTCAGATCAAAGAACTCGCTCTGCACATTCTCAACACGTAGCCTACTGCCGCCTTTGCACCCTCATACAATCATGATCTTCACTGCTTTCAGCAACTTGCCATATACTCCGTATATTCTAAGTACTTTCCACATACCTTCTCTATCCACTGTCATAGGCCTTCTCCAAGTCCATAAAGGCAACATACAGCTTTTGCTGCTTCTCCAGATATTTCTCCACAACACAATTCAGGGTAATAATCTGATATACACATCCTCTTCCCTTCCTAAAACCGCCCTGCTCGTCACCTATCTATTTCTCCGTTCTCGTTCTCACTCTCTCAATCACTACCCTACTGTACACCTTCCCTACTACGCTTAGAAGACATATTCCTCGGTGGTTACCACACACTCCTCTTTCCCCTTTACCCTTATATAGGGGGACTATTATGCCTGTCTTCCAGTCATCAGGTGCACTCCCCTTTTCCCATGCTAGTTTGCACATTTTCCATATCCATTCGATCACTATCTCACCACCATACCTCAGCATTTCCCCACACACTCCATCTATTCCTGGTGTTTTCCCCAACTTCACTCTTTTCATGGCTTCACACACTTCTGACCTCCTAATCTCCACCTCCTCCTCCACTACTTCTCCTTTTCTCCCTCCCATAACCCATCCAACTATGTTTGCTGGCGCTTCATTCCTTACATTTAGCAATTCGTTGAAGTACTCCCTCCATCTTTTCACTCTCTCTTGCTTCTCGGCTAGCACTCGCCCATTCTTATCTTTCACACCCTTACTGTTTCCCTTGCTACCTTCCCTAACTTTCTTGACTTCTTTCCAGAACAGTTTCTTACACTCCCTCCATTTTACACTCAGATTCCTTCCAACTTCCTCATCTACTCTTCTCTTACTTTCCTTCACTACTCTCGTCACCTCTCTCTTTTTCTCCACGTACCTCTCTCATTTCTGTCTCTCTAAATCTTCATGCCCTCTACCACCCAACCACTCTCTATACGCTTTCTACTTGTCTTCCACAGCTCTTTTTACCTCTTCTGTCCACCATGCTGTACCCTTCACTCCCCTCCCTCTTCTCCTTACTCCACACACCTCCTCACATGCTGCACAGATCTCTTCCTTAAACACTTTGCTCATCTCCTCCACTTCTTCCATACCTTCCAGGTCAAACCTACCTAGTCGTCTTCCTACTGCTCTCCTGTACTCTTCCCTGATTTCCTCCTCCTGTAGCCTCTCCAACCTCCTCGCCATTCCACCTTCCTCCTGCCTCCCTCCAGATCTCCTCACCCACTTCTTTTGTATCCTAATTTTAGCTACTACTACATAATGGTCAGAGAGACCCCCTCCCATACCCCTATACACCCTAGCATCCAGCACAAATTTCTTCATTCGTTCATCCACACATATATAATCAATCAGTGCCGTACGTTCCACCTGCTGTCTTATCTTTATCCTTTTTCTTCCACACCACTTTCCATGTGTACAGTACTGTACCTGTGTATCATAATAATAATAACAATAATAATAATTGAATTATAATGCACAGTGCATTCAAGGTTCGATGACTCGAATCCTTAGTGATTTCGAAACACTTTTCTAGCCTCGTTACCCACGTGTAATCTAAGCCTTTCTGCCCTGCGCTAGCTTTGAATTATTCGGTTTTACCCCTTAGACTGTTTTTTAATTTATCTATCGATAATTATCTATATGTAATATATTATTATTAAAATAGGGATTCGCACGAAGCCTAAAAAGACTATGTGGCACCAAAAGAAACTTTGTGGAAAAAAAAAAACATCGGAGGTGTTGTGGGGCAGGGCGCACTACGGAGTAGAGGAGAAGAAGACTAGGAAACACTAATTAAAGAAGCTGAAGGAGACGGGTATGGAGGAGAAACCGCATAAGATGTGGGAGGGAGAAAGTGGGGGACTCTCCGAGCATATCGGCTAAGACAAGGGGGCGATTAAGGGAGGATATGAAGGGGAATGCCTGCCGTCGGGCATTGGAGAAACGCGGACAGTCGATCAGGAGATGCTGGACAGACACTGGAATATGGCAGCAAGGACAGAGCGTGGGGACATCACAGGACATCAAATGACCATGCGTGAGCCTGGTGTGGCCGAGCCGAAGACGGGCTAGAGCGGTCTCCCATCGACGATTGCGATGAGAGGAAGACTTCCAAGGGAGGACGGAAGGTTTGACAGAACGCAGTTTGACATCAGACACCCTCATGGAGGTCCATTCGTCCTGCCAGCGCTGACGTAGTAATTGAGTAACACGCGGGAAGTAATCAGATGCAGGAATACGTCGTGGCACGAGTCGGTGAGAGGTAATAGCAGAGCGGGCGAAAAAATCAACCCGCTCATTGCCAGGCACTCCAACATGACTCGGGACCCAACAGAAAGACAGGGACTTCAATTTAGTAGCGATGCGGAACAACCATTCTTGAATCTCCAGCACTAAGGGGTTAACAGCGGGAAGAGACTGAATACTCTGAAGAGCACTAAGGGAGTCACTAAAAATTACAAAGGTATGCAGGTGTGAACAAAAAATAGTACGTAGGGCAAATAAAATAGAAAATAACTCGGCCGTAAAGACACTAGCACATGATTGGATGTGACGTTGGAAGGTCCGGTCCGGGAACACAACCGCAAACCCTGTACCGGCGGAGGTCTTGGAACCATCAGTGTACACTGGAATGGCTGAAGAGTGGCGTAGCAGATGTTCCGTAAACTGAGCATAAAGCAACTGTGGGGTTGAAGAGGCCTTAGAGGGGGGGAGGGCAGCTGTACAAACGGTAGGGCGAGGGAGTAGCCATGGGGGGAACTCCGACTGTCGGAGGGGTAGCACCGATGGAATGGGAAAAGAGAAGGAGGCCAGTAAAGCAGAGACCCGACCGGGGAACGAAGTAGCAGACACTGATGGGGCTATATGTAATATAGTAATTATAAATACTCACCCCGTACGTCATAGAATAAAATAGTTTTATTATTGCCTGATGAATACGTCCGTAATTTATGAAAACGTTAACTGAAACACCCTGTATAATTTTAGGCTATCTGTATAGTCACATCACATCAGGAGAGATACTTGATCTGCTCCACACTATTTAACTGTTAACTGTTAACTGTAGTTTAGCTTGTATTGCAATGCCCTCCCTCTTGGATGTCAGTCTCCAGTTGAATTAATTACGAACCCGAGTTTGTATCGTTAAAATAGTCGCAACAGTAAAATTATGATCTAGTCGTGCAACCCGTCACCATTTTTTATTTTTTATTTTTTGGTTACAATACACCTAAAGCTTAGATATCCTGATCTAATAAATTCTTAAATGAGTCAATGATGACACATTCAATGATTGATTTTGGAAGTCTGTACCAGTTTTCTATTATGCCATTAATATAATAATGGTTGGCATTACTTAATTTATCTGTGATCCTTTAACTTGAGACTATTTCTTCTGGTAGGGAGAATTTGAGCAAAGGATAATAAGTTTTCCATGGCTATGTTGTAAATATTATTTGAATAATTTAAACAATCTAATAATTTACCTTTTATTCACCGCTTCATATATGAGAACAGGTAAGTTCCTGCAACCTCTCATCGGAAGACATATTTCTGAGAGAATGTCCACACCTAGGCCTAATCGCTACATCCAAGAAAAGGTAATTGACAAACCTTACCTGCTTGCAATTAGATTCAGCCCTATGCTGCCTGAGCTAGCGACTTCTAATACAGAGTACTTAATGTGCTTGATTACCAGGTCACAGATGTGTGAACTTGTTTGTATGTGAACGATGGGTAAATTGGGAACGCACAAACGAATACACTCCGCTCAATTGAAACAGGAGATGCTCGAACCTTTTATGGTTGACTGCAATTCTGTTGCTTTTTTCGAGGGATTCAAATTACTTCAAGCTATACATATTGTAATAGTAAACATCTATTGCATATAATAATATATTATTTCACGAAATCATATTTTTACTTTTAAATTTGTTACTCTCAAATTTTACCTATCTCAGATTTAGATCCTCATGATTCACTAATCCCCTATTTTACGATGCTATTGATTTTGGAATACAGAGTTCGTTTCAGAATGAATAGAAGTAGCTCCTATGAGGAACACGTTAAACACTGATGTTATTCAATTATCAAATGTATTTATTAAACGCTTCGGAATTATTTTCAAGGGCATTTTATTCACCCCGTAATTATATCTTCAAATGCAAGATGAAAGTAATTTGATTACTAATGTGGCGCAATCGGTTTCATAATAACTTTGATATTAATATTAATGGAAAGAAATCCCATTCTAGACTAACTGAACTCTTTGAAAATAAAGATACATTGTGACCGCATATGCTTGTTATCATAACATGATTATATTTAGTTTGTGGAAGATCTGTGGGGATTAAAAGGCAAATGCTCTTAGTAAATGATTTGACTTCCATATAGTTTTCCTACTCGTCAAACTATAAGTGGAATACAGTGTCAAACATGCATCGTGATTCACAAGGGGTTAACTTCTAAGGTTTACAGCTTAAAGTTTCTATAATCATTATGCTATTTAATATGCGCTTCCGTTCATGAACATAATACTATGTGCAACTCTCCAACTCAAGAGCTAACCGATTTTCCCAGTCATTATTCTATTCAATAGGTGAGCTCTGGACTACTCTATCTGAACCCAGTTTTCCCTCATCCTATGAATTAGATGTCTTCAAACTCCGTATTTCCAGGCATTTTGGCTCGACCGTTCCTTGAATTTGGCTCTATCACACTTTGAACTCTGGGGGAGGCACTCGTCACAAGCAGTTCTGCCTTTTGTCTCCTTCATACACATAGACAAAAATACACGTGTATTCTTCACCACATACTCTAGATTGCAATTGAATAAGTGTTAATGGTATTTTTGTGGTTGCTAATAAATTATGGATCTATTATTATTTCTGGTTGGTCAATACTGATGTAGAGCTGGATATAGTGAGAGGGAAGGGGCAGAAACTGGATACGGTGATCAGGTAACATGCAAGAACAAATAATAATGAATGATGTAGGACAACAACTGTGTTGCGTGCGCATACATTTAAGCAATGTGTGGCATTTCATTTTACCTACGGAAGTCAGGTATTGCGCAGGGTTTGTATTGTCGCAAATAGTAGACATATGTTGCATGAATTATATTTATTCCTAATTTTCTGCCATGTTATTAAACTTCACAGTAAGAACTCCCTAATCCCTCACGGACGAAATTATCGTAAACAAATAGTGATTTGTTTTTATATTTATGAATGGGATTTAGCCCTTTTATTACACATTAAAGCTGTTGTTTAACTTACTTTTATTACACATTAAAGCTGTTGTTTAACTTACTTTTATTACACATTAAAGCTGTTGTTTAACTTACTTTTATTACACATTAAAGCTGTTGTTTAACTTACTTTTATTACACATTAAAGCTGTTGTTTAACTTACTTTTATTACACATTAAAGCTGTTGTTTAACTTACGTTTATTACACATTAAAGCTGTTGTTTAACTTACTTTTATTACACATTAAAGCTGTTGTTTAACTTACTTTTATTACACATTAAAGCTGTTGTTTAACTTACTTTTATTACACATTAAAGCTGTTGTTTAACTTACTTTTATTACACATTAAAGCTGTTGTTTAACTTACTTTTATTACACATTAAAGCTGTTGTTTAACTTACTTTTATTACACATTAAAGCTGTTGTTTAACTTACTTTTATTACACATTAAAGCTGTTGTTTAACTTACTTTTATTACACATTAAAGCTGTTGTTTAACTTACTTTTATTACACATTAAAGCTGTTGTTTAACTTACTTTTATTACACATTAAAGCTGTTGTTTAACTTACTTTTATTACACATTAAAGCTGTTGTTTAACTTACTTTTATTACACATTAAAGCTGTTGTTTTTAACTTTACTTTTATTACTACATTAAAGCTGTTGTTGGGGTAAGGTGTATACTTTTCTGTTGTTTAACTTACTTTTATTATACATTAAAGCTGTTGTTTAACTTACTTTTATTACACATTAAAGCTGTTGTTTAACTTACTTTTATTACACATTAAAGCTGTTGTTTAACTTACTTTTATTACACATTAAGCTGTTGTTTAACTTACTTTTATTACACATTAAAGCTGTTGTTTAACTTACTTTTATTACACATTAAAGCTGTTGTTTAACTTACTTTTATTACACATTAAAGCTGTTGTTAACTTACTTTTATTACACATTAAAGCTGTTGTTTAACTTACTTTTATTACACATTAAAGCTGTTGTTTAACTTACTTTTATACACATTAAAGCTGTTGTTTAACTTACTTTTATTACACATTAAAGCTGTTGTTTAACTTACTTTTATTACACATTAAAGCTGTTGTTTAACTTACTTTTATTACACATTAAAGCTGTTGTTTAACTTACTTTTATTACACATTAAAGCTGTTGTTTAACTTACTTTTATTACACATTAAATCTGTTGTTTAACTTACTTTTATTACACATTAAATCTGTTGTTTACTTACTTTTATTACACATTAAAGCTGTTGTTTAACTTACTTTTATTACACATTAAAGCTGTTGTTTAACTTACTTTTATTACACATTAAAGCATGTTGTTTAACTTACTTTTATTACACATTAAAGCTGTTGTTTAACTTACTTTTATCCTAAAGTTAGGGAAGCACCTTAGATAGGTTTTAAAATACGGGATAGAATTACCTGGGTGTAATGATATGCATTTTACTTCGGAAAAACTTAACTTCTGGCTGCGATACAGCTTAGATTGAATATACTGTAGTTGGCCAATCTACAGTACATACCTATCCATTGCATTGTGGGCCTTCGTTAAGATAGTGTCTTGTTAATATAATATTATTTAGTATTACTTAAACAGTGTATTCTATTTTTAACTCGTGGGCTTCGAACGCTTTGAGGAAAATTTCTGAATTAATTCGAATTTCATTCGTTTCAAGCTAAATATAGTCGTATGAGATAGTTATTTGTGTATTATTGTTTACACCCAAATATATGCGCAATAATATATATTTGGCTGACCTTTAAAAAACTGTGATTGCAATGGAAAGCAAAAGTAACGTTGCTACATCAAATAATAAAGGGTTCATTTTGATGTTCGAACCACCTGTGTTAAATCGGAATATAGTGTGTTCGTTTGTGCGTTGCCACGTTCACCTGTCATCCAGAAAGACCTGGGATACTTACATATCTTGAGTCGAGGGGGGCTTACTTTTAGGGATTGCGACTGTACGTACTGTATATGTGTGTGCGTGCGCTGTACAGCAATGGTAGAACTACAACATAAAGTGAGCAAGCAAACTTTCACTCAGTAACCTGAGAGCGAGTGAGAAAGTGAGCGAGGTAACCGTTGAGCGAGGCATCGTGTTATCTGTATGGCTCCCACGTGGCCCTTCCGGCTCTATATATGGCAGGCAGGCAGGCTGGCAGGTGGGTACAGTCTACGACAGAACTGCTGTCATGGCCTGAGGCAATGTGTTAGATCAATCACCTTTTAATAGATGGCACTTTAATCGCTTCTAATAATAGGGGGAGGGGTTAATATAGGGGAGGGTCTGTACGCAGCCGGATACCTTACCCCAGGCCCCGCCCACTGCTGAAAATGTACAAATATTATATTTTATTAGATTAGATTAACCTAACCTAACCTAACCTAACCTAACCTTAATATAATATAATATAACATAACAACAAATAACAAAATAAAAATAATAAAATATACCAAACTTCGAGTGGGATCGAACACTGGATTTCTGAATGCCAGGCGGGAGCTCTAGTGACTACTACAGAGCGAGCTGGCAGGAATGGTTTGAAGGGTTTATTTAAATGCGGGGAACGGGGTGGGGGGGGGGGGGGGGGGGAGGCCAAGGGAGGCTTACATTTTCGCGCATGCATAGAGGGTAAGGTATCCGGCTGCGTACATCCCCTCCCTAATATAGAGGTTCGAAGGAGGAGGAGCCAAACGTGTGTTGTAGAACAGCACACAGAATAAATTTATTTTAACATAACACAGGCTATATTATAAAATTAACATAATTAACATAACACACAGGCTATATTATAAAATTAACATAGTTAACATAACACACAGGCTATATTATAAAATTAACATAATTAACATAACACACAGGCTATATTATAAAATTAACCCATGGTGGATCACAAATAAGTAACACACATTAGGTGTTGCGTTATTTATGGAATTTAATATACAGTACAGACAATCAAGTGTCCATCCTTCACACTTTCCATTCCCCCTCCTCCCCCTCTCCCTTTCACCCCAACTCTCCTTCTTCACCCGCTTCCTCTCCCCTCCCGCCCACCTCCTCTCTCTCTCTCTCTCTCTCTCTCTCTCTCTCTCTCTCTCTCTCTCTCTCTCTCTCTCTCTCTCTCCTTCAAGGACATAAAAGATACCTTCTAAAAATACGCAGATTAATACTATGCGATTGTTTTGAATTTACATATACATAATCCAAACGCCTCCAATGAAATTAATGAAAGCATGTATGTGATCCACCGGGATTCGAACCTGGGTTATCACACACATATTTTTTAGACACCTTAACCATTACACCACCAAGACGGTTAAAGGTTTATGCACACGCCTACGACTTATTAAATAAATAATAAATGTTAGGGATGACAAAAGTAACAAACATATATTGATTAGGAATAGGATAACTAGAGAGGCAGCGAACTACATATTATGTTGCTCGC
>JBAKBP010028814.1:0-28026 GCA_037953745.1 Lithodes maja | reverse complement strand
CATTTGGACCACAAGTAAGTTGGACCACAAATTATTTGGAACACACGTTATTTGGACCACAAGTCATTTGGACCACAAGTTATTTGGACCAAGAGTTATTTGGACCACAAGTTATTTGGAGCACAAGTTATTTGGACCACACATTATTTGGACCACAAGTCATTTGGACAAGTAATTTGGTACACACGTTATTTGGACCAGAAGTCATTTGGACCGCAAGTCATTTGGACCACAAGTTATTTGGACCACGAGTTATTTGGACCACGAGTTATTTGGACCACAAGTTATTTGGACCACATGTTATTTGGACCACACGTTATTTGGACCTCAAGTTATTTGGACCACGAGTTATTTGGTCCACTAGTTATTTGGACCACAAGTTATTTGGACCATAAGTCATTTGGACCACAAGTTATTTGGACCATACAGTATTTGGACCACAAGATATTTGAACCACACGTTTTTTTGGACCATACGTTATTTGGACCACAAGTCACTTGGACCACAAGTCATTTGGACCACAAGTCATTTGGACCACAAGTAAGTTGGACCACAAGTTATTTGGACCACAAGTTATTTGGACAAGTAATTTGGAACACACGTTATTTGGACCACAAGTCATTTGGACCACAAGTCATTTGGACCACAAGTTATTTGGATCACGAGTTATTTGGGCCACGAGTTATTTGTCCCACAAGTTATTTGTCCCACAAGTTATTTGGACCACAGGTAATTAGGACCACAAGTTATTTGGCCCACAAGTTATTTGTATCACAAGTTATTTGGCCCACAAGTTATTTTGACCACAAATCATTTGGTCCGCAAGTTATTTGGACCACAAGTCATTTGGACCATACGTTATTAGGACCATACGCTATTTGGACCACGAGTTATCTTGACCACACGTTATTTGGACCACAAGTTATTTGGACCACAATTAATTTGGACCACACATTATTTGGACCACAAGTCATTTGGACCGCAAATCATTTGGACCACACGTTATTTGGACCACAGGTCATTTGGACCACAAGTTATTTGGACCACAAGTCATTTGGACCACAAGTTATTTTGACAACAAGTCATTTGGACCACAAGTTATTAGGACCCCAAGTCATTTGGACCACTAGTTATTTGGACCACAAGATATTTGAACCACACGTTTTTTGGACCACAAGTCACTTGGACCACAAGTCATTTGGACCACAAGTAAGTTGGACCACAAGTTATTTGGACAACAAGTAATTTGGAACACACGTTGTCCAAATAACAAGTCATTTGGACCACAAGTCATTTGGACCACAAATTATTTGGACCATGAGTTATTTGGACCAAGAGTTATTTGGACCACAAGTTATTTGGACCACATGTTATTTGAACCACACGTTATTTGGACCTCAAGTTATTTGGACAACGAATTATTTGGACCACAAGTTATATGGACCACAAGTTATTTGGACCACAAGTCATTTGGACCACAAGTTATTTTGACCACAAGTCATTTGGACCACAAGTTATTTGGACCATACGTTATTTGGACCACAAGATATTTGAACCACACTTTTTTAGACCATACGTTATTTGGACCACAAGTCACTTCGACCACAAGTCATTTGGACCACAAGTAAGTTGGACCACAAATTATTTGGACAACAAGTAATTTGGAACACACGTTATTTGGACCACAAGTCATTTGGACCACAAGTTATTTGGACCAAGAGTTATTTGGACCACGAGTTATTTGGAGCACAAGTTATTTGAACCACATGTTATTTGGACCACACGTTATTTGGACCTCAAGTTGTTTGGACCACGAGTTATTTGGACCACAAGGTATTTGGACCACAAGTTATTTGGACCACAATTTATTTGGACCACGAGTTATTTGGACCACAAGTCATTTGGACCTCAAGTCATTTGGACCACAAGTAAGTTGGACCACAAGTCATTTGGACCACAAGTTATTTGGACCACGAGTTATTTGGACCACGAGTTATTTGGACCACATGTTATTTGGACCACACATTTTTTTGGACCTCAAGTTATTTGGACCACAAGTTATTTGGACCACACGTTATTTGGACCATACGTTATTTGGACCACAAGTCACTTCGACCACAAGTCATTTGGACCTCAAGTAAGTTGGACCACAAATTATTTGGACAACAAGTAATTTGGAACACACTTTATTTGGACGACAAGTCATTTGGACCACAAGTTATTTGGACCAAGAGTTATTTGGACCACGAGTTATTTGGAGCACAAGTTATTTGGACCACATGTTATTTGGACCACACGTTATTTGGACCTCAAGTTGTTTGGACCACGAGTTATTTGGACCACAAGTTATTTGGACCACAATTTATTTGGACCACGAGTTATTTGGACCACACGTTATTTGGACCACAAGTCATTTGGACCTCAAGTCATTTGGACCACAAGTAAGTTGGACCACAAGTTATTTGGACAAGTTATTTGGAACACACATTATTTGGACCAAAAGTGATTTGGACCACAAGTCATTTGGACCACAAGTTATTTGGACCATGAGTTATTTGGACCACGAGTTATTTGGACCACATGTTATTTGGACCACACATTTTTTGGACCTCAAGTTATTTGGACCACAAGTTATTTGGACCATACGTTATTTGGACCACAAGATATTTGAACCACACGTTTTTTGGACCATACGTTATTTGGACCACAAATCACTTGGACCACAAGTCACTTGGACCACAAGTCATTTGGACCACAAGTAAGTTGGACCACAAGTTATTTGGACAACAAGTAATTTGGAACACACGTTATTTGGACCACAAGTCATTTGGACCACAAGTCATTTGGACCACAAGTTATTTGGACCATGAGTTATTTGGACCACGAGTTATTTGGACCACAAGTTATTTGAACCACATGTTATTTGGACCACACGTTATTTGGACCTCAAGTTATTTGGACAACGAGTTATTTGGACCACAAGTTATATGGACCACAAGTTATTTGGACCACAAGTCATTTGGACCATACGTTATTTGGACCACAAGATATTTGAACCACACTTTTTTGGACCATACGTTATTTGGACCACAAGTCACTTGGACCACAAGTCATTTGGACCACAAGTAAGTTGGACCACAAGTTATTTGGACAACAAGTCATTTGGAACACACGTTATTTGGACAACAAGTCATTTGGACCACAAGTCATTTGGACCACAAGTTATTTGGACCACGAGTTATTTGGACCACGAGTTATTTGGAGCACAAGTTATTTGGACCACATGTTATTTGGACCACACGTTATTTGGACCTCAAGTTATTTGGACCATGAGTTATTTGGACCACAAGGTATTTGGACCACAAGGTATTTGGACCACAAGTTATTTGGACCACAATTTATTTGGACCACGAGTTATTTGGACCACACGTTATTTGGACCACAAGTCATTTGGACCACAAGTAAGTTGGACCAAAAGTTATTTGGACAAGTCATTTGGAACACACATTATTTGGACCACAAGTGATTTGGACCACAAGTCATTTGGACCACAAGTTATTTGGACCACGAGTTATTTGGACCACGAGTTATTTGGACCACAAGTTATTTGGACCACATGTTATTTGGACCACACATTTTTTGGACCTCAAGTTATTTGGACCACGAGTTATTTGGACCACGAGTTATTTGGACCACAAGTTATTTGGACCACAAGTTATTTGGACCACGACTTATCTTGACCACACGTTATTTGGACCATAAGTCATTTGGGCCGCAAGTCATTTGGACCACATGTTATTTAGACCACGAGTTATTTGGACCACGAGTTATTTGGACCACAATTTATTTGGCCCACAAGTTATTTTGACCACAAGTCATTTGGTCCTCAAGTTATTTAGACCACATGTCATTTGGACCATACGTTATTAGGACCATACGCTATTTGGACCACAAATTATTTAGTCCACAAGTTATTTGGACCACAATTTATTTGGACCACAAGTAATTTGGACCACAAGTTATTTGGACCACACGTCATTTGGACCACACGTCATTTGGACCATACGTTATTTGGACCACAAGATATTTGAACCACACGTTTTTTGGACCATACGTTAATTTGGACCACAAGTCACTTGGACCACAAGTCATTTGGACCACAAGTAAGTTGGACCACAAGTATTTGGACAACAAGTAATTTGGAACACACGTTATATGGACCACAAGTCATTTGGACCACAAGTCATTTGGACCACAAGTCATTTGGACCACAAGTTATTTGGACCACGAGTTATTTGGACCACGAGTTATTTGGGCCACAAGTTATTTGGACCACACGTTATTTGGACCACACATTATTTGGACCTCAAGTTATTTGGACCACGAGTTATTTGGACCACAAGTTATTTGGACCACAAGTTATTTGGACCACAAGTTATTTGGACCATAAGTTATTTGGACCACAAGTTATTTGGACCACAAGTTATTTGGACCACAAATTATTTGGACCACAATTTATATGGACCACACGTTATTTGGACCACAAGTCACTTGGACCAAAAGTCATTTGGACCACAAGTAAGTTGGACCCCAAGTTATTTGAACAACAAGTCATTTGGACCACAAGTCATTTGGACCACAAGTTATTTGGACCACGAGATATTTGGACCACGAGTTATTTGGACCACGAGTTATTTGTACCACAAGTTATTTGGACCACATATTATTTGGACCACACATTATTTGGACCTCAAGTTGTTTGGACCACAAGTTATTTGGACCAGAAGTTATTTGGACCACAAGTAATTTGGACCACAAGTTATTTGGACCACAAGTTATTTGGACCACAATTTATTTGGACCACAATTTATTTGGACCACAAGTTATTTGGACCACACGTTATTTGGACCACAAGTCATTTGGACCACAAGTTATTTGGACCACAGGGTTATCTTGACCACACGTTATTTGGACCACAAGTTATTTGGACCACAATTTATTTGGACCACACGTTATTTGGATCACAAGTCATATGGACCACAAGTTATTTGGACCACAATTCATTTGGACCACAAATTATTTGGACCACAAGTCATTTGGACCACAAGTTATTTGGACCACGAGTTATTTGGACCACACATTATTTGGACCACAAGTTGTTTGGACCAGAAAAGCATAATTTTGTCCTACAAGTCATTTAGTCCACATGTTATTTGGCCCACAAGTTATTTGGCCAAGAAATCATTTCACCCACAAGTCTTTTCGTGAATATCCAGAGTGCATTCACCCACCTATATTCTAAAGCAAATCTATATTGTGTTGTCTACTTATTTCATTCTTAGCACTGTTACGACCGGGACTCGTATAAAACAAGGGCTCTTAATCATTGGACTAGAAAGGCACACAGCCACAACGGTAACACTAGATCCAACCCTTGAACTTATAATGCCGGCGCACAAAAACACCTATTCCCTCCAGAGTTAAATCTGCGATAGCGGGGTATCCTATAACTCGGTATAAATGCACTACTACCACAGGCTGATGATCTCAACAACATACAATACGTTAATAATGTATACAAGGAAAAGGATTGAGAGCTTAATTAAATCACTGAAATTATTTAATGCAAACAAGAAGAAGCTATAATTAAAGTTACTCTAAACAATAATAAACTGTCACTCCTATATTAAAGAAAGTGAACGAAAGTCCTAAAGCATCGAGCAGGAATCTTCTGAAGAAAGTCTGATGCTGCTTTAGATGATCGAATCGGATTTTGAACTGTTATATAAAGCAGGAACATGATATGACAAGTGAAGGGACATACAGGGTTAACTGGCACGGGAATAATAATAAATGCGCAATCTCCATCAACAATAGAAGTATATACTTCCTCAGGCAACTCAAAAAGCCTGCTCGGGTTGTGCAACTCAACAACAACCAAGGCTTACTGTCAACGTGAATAAATGCTGCATACATAACATAAGAGCTTATAATCCTAATCGGGTGTCTGCTGGGCTAATAAAGTCTAGCTGGGATCTCGTAGGCTAGGAAAGAATGGCTGAGCAAGGGCTCGTAGCCTAGCGAGGTCCTTAAGACTGTGCGGCCAAATTACGTTAAATGACGGGGTGCTCTCTGGAGAGATCCAGATCGTTAGTATCTGGTTCTCTCCTGGCGACCCTCTCAAAGTCAAAGCAAAACGAGTTAGCACAGTGTTGGGTGGCAGAGGCAAAAGCCCTCACTCGCAACACAGTGCTAAACTCACAAGGTACACAGTCAGAAAGACCACCTAGGCTTCCCACGTATCCGTTGCGATTGTACAAGTTCAACAAAACCTGGTACACATCGGAAATCACAACACGAGTAGCCTTACCCCAGTCTAGCATTAAATAACCCAGCAGACAGCCAAGGAATAGGTAGGGAGACACCGTGAGTGTGTCGAACCTCTACAGATAAAATGGTAACCCCTCCAACATGCCTAACTAAACATGTAATATCTGAGAGCTTCAGCATATAATACGATGGCCGATATATGAAATCGTGCAGAACCAAAGGTGTGGGGGAAAATATGGCCAAAGGTTATCTCTTACCACACCAATCGAAATATAAAATTAATCAACATAAATAAAAATAAAGTCTGAGATCGCCTACCTTATAGTATGAACTATGGTAGCCTATCTCTCAGGATGCCCTAACTAAACATTGTATAAATGGCCATATATATCAATGACTTAGCTATAACTAGGGTCCTGGTTTAGTTCAGAGGATTCCGGCTTCGGTAGATAAGGGTTATAGGTCAGGACTCCGGGCCGGGCATGGGAATTGTGGTGGAGGAGATCACGGGACACGTCTCTACCGTTCAAATGTTTACTGGTGTCTGATCGGAACTTCAATTTCCGACTCTTAAATAAACTATATATTAATTCGTTACCAAGGGTTCATTCCCTCTTCACGAAATCATATAAATAATTATCAGCATTTAAATTATATAATTATAAAGGTGAACATCGTTTCACAACGATTTAGTGAACATAATATCAAGATATTAACAACCCTAAAGTAAACGGTGGATCGCGTATGCGGTCGCGGGAATATTTAAACTGATCCTCTTTACAGTTCTTCTAAACTTATTTCTACAAGGTTTTATAACTAAATTAACTTGATCAAGGTAATGTTATACAGTACTAAATTACCTAACATTAATTAATCTCTACAATATATACAATCACCGGGTTCTGGTAGGAAATTGTTCACTCTAGTGAGGTTACCCTATCGGAAGGTTGTTGCCAACATTCCCCAGATACCGGTGTAGTCTATTTATTTCTCACAGATTGGGGCCCGGCGAAGTATGATGTGTCGCATCATGTTATATCACCTGCGGCTAACAAATCACGCCAATTTCTTCTAGACCCCGCAGCAGCTGCTCGTGGTGGTCTTGGGCTCCGTATTACTATGGGTTGCTGTTCTTCCGGTGGGATGGCGAGTTCCATAGGTATGAGACGATCTACAGTTCGGAGAGTGGTTTGTCCTCGAGATACAACCTTAACGGTTCTGATAACTCCTTCGGAATCAGGATAGACTTCTTGGATCCTTGCTAAGGGCCATTTAGAGTGAGGTTGGTCCATTTTCAACAAGACTATGTCTCCCACTATCGGTTTGTGATGGTTACTAGCAGAATTCGCACCATAATACCTCTCCTGTAAGCTCAATATATACTCAGATGCCCAATGTTTGTTCCAGGCGTCCAGTATTTTGCAGAGTTTATGGTAGCTTCGTCGCAAGTGTGCATCTGCTTCATTAACGGAGGGATCCACTAATTCCTCGGTCACGTCCAAACGGGGGACTGGGTCCAATCGTAAGGCCTCAAATTCCAGATTGGAGTCATCTTGATGCGTTAGTGGTCGATTATTTACTCTGGTTTCTATTTCAGTGACAACAGTTCTTAACTCATCCAAGGTGACCTTGGACTTGTGAAGAACCCTTTTCAGGCACGATTTTACAATACCTATCATTCTCTCTGTAAATCCATTTTGCCAAGGGGCTCTGGGAGTTGTGAATGACCAATAACAATTTCTAGAATCTAGCATTTGCTGTACTGCGTTGCTCTTTAATAGTTCAGAAACCAACGGGGATGCGCCCACAACATTTTTCCCATTGTCACTAATCAAACGTCTGGGACAACTTCGCCGAGCGGCGAATCTTCTAAATAAATTAATAAAGGTTTCCGAGCTCATTTCCTCCGCTATTTCCAAATGGATAGCCCGAGTGCTGGTACAGGTGAATAGACATATGTAAACCTTCTTGGGTGGACCATCATCTCCTGTGAGAGTGATGGCACCAGTATAATCTATACCTGTTACCTCAAACGGTGTCCTTTGGTGAATGCGGTCTGGCGGAAAAGCTGGTGGTCCAGGGTAAGGAATAGCGATAGCTGTATACCTCTTGCAAATAATGCAATTCTTGATACAGCGTTTAACAGCTTGTCGTCCCTGGGGTATCCAATATGTTTGTCGCATATAGGCTAGAGTGTCTGCTACCCCACCGTGTTTAGTGGTTTCATGCGCTTTTAAAACCATCAATTTGGTGAGGTCGCAATCCTTGGGCAATAGGATCGGATGCCGAGTTTTGAGGGGTAGATCAGCTATACCAATACGACCTCGACAACATATTAATTCTTGATTGTCTAGATACAGCCCAAGGTCCTTCATTCTTTTGGTTGGCTTGGGATTGGGTTTACGTAGCTGTGTTAATTCCTCATCATACTTTTCAGCTTGTATCCTTCTGATCCAGTAGGTAAGTGGGTCTAATTCATCCATCTTTACCTTCTTGCTCAGGAACTTAAACACAAATATAGTTACAGTTAATAGTTTGTCCAAATTGGAGAACTTGGTGATGTCAATCACTGAAGGCTCTGGGATAATTATTGGGTCCATATGAACTTTATCATCATTAACCTTCTGGTATGATTTTTGTTCTGGCCAATCACTCTGACGTAGCCAAACCGGACCCTGAAACCACAGAGTTTCGTTAATCAGTTTCTTGACACCAACACCTCGGCTCACCAAGTCAGCCGGATTATCCTTGGACTTAACATTCATGAATGTATAGTTCATTTGCAGTTCCTTTATTTTGTGTACTCTGTTACGCACATAAACTATGTGACTATCATCCTTAGCTATCCAGTGCAAACATATCTCACTATCTGTCCATATATATTATGTCTCACCTAAAAAGGGAAACATACCATTCAAATAAGTAGCTAACCTAGTTCCCAATTCAACAGCGGTCAGCTCCAACTGTGGAAGGGTATGTTGTTTTAATGGCGCTACTCGGGATTTGGACATAATCATAGTAGATCGGACTTCAGTGACACAATAAGCTACTGCACCATACGCCTTAGATGAGGCATCACAAAATATGTGCAATTGAGCACACTCATTATCAGAGGTAAGATCAAATCTTCTAGGAAACTTGACTGAGGATACCTTCTCATATTCCACCTGCAATTTGTTCCACTCTTCTGTATATTTTTCAGGTAATGGAGTATCCCAACTCAGTGCTTCTCTCCAGGCCTCCTGAACTAAAATCTTCCCTTTAATTGATATGGGACTAAATATGCCCAATGAGTCGAACATCATAGAGACCTGACTTAAGAGTGTACGTTTTGTGAGTTTTACATCGGGAAACTTGAGGGGCTTTAGAGACATCTCATCAGTAGTTGTTTTCCACAGCAATCCTAGTACTGGTTGATATTCTGGTATTTGATAGTCAGGATAGTCTCATCTTATCTGGTCCAAAAGAATATGAGAGTTTGAATTCCAACTTTGTAGTGGCATATTGGCTTTATTACATTCTTGCCTTGCCAAATTGTAGATTTCAAACACCTCTTCTCCACTGTCGGCAACGCCCTGAAGATTATCCATGTAAAACAGTTGACCCATTTCCGGTTTCTCTGTCTTCTGGAAATGATATCTCAAAGTGCTGCACAACAAGAAAGGACTAGAGCAGGAACCAAACAACACTGACCGAAAGCGGTATTCTTTTATCCGCCCACCAGGCTGAAAAGGATCTTCAGGCCAAAGGAACTTTGTGAATTTGCGGTCCTGCTCCTTTAACCCTATTCTCAAAAAGGCTTTGGAGATATCTGCCACAAACCCAAATCTCTTCGTCCTGAATTTTAATAGTACATCACCCAGTATTTCAGTCAGATTTGGTCCTACATAGAGACAATCGTTTAGGCTTGCTTCATTCTTCGCTGCTCGAGAACTGCAGTTAAATACCACTCTGATGGGGTAGTACTGGAGTCCTTACTTACAGCATGATGAGGAAGGTAATGACCCTCTTTATGGTTTATTTCACCTGGGACCTCCTCAATAAAGTCATTTTCCAACTGCTCTTGAATTATTTTATGATAAATGTCCAGTCGTTCAGGATGTTGACGCAATCTCTCCACCATTTTATTTAATTGACATCTTGAACTCTGGTAGTTAGTTGGTAATTCAGGGGCATTTATCATCCATGGAAGTCCTACCCCGTACTGGCCATCCTTATACTCAACTGTGTCTAGGTAGTGGTTATATGTTAAGATGTCTTCAGGGGTGGGAAGATCTGCTTCTATTCCCACAGTGTCCAGTTCCCAAAGTTTGTGAACAGGTTCTTGTTGCTCTTCTAGAATGTCTCCTAGTTGTGATGGTATTAATTCTGCACCAATTCTAGCCACCACCAGAGATTGTGCCGGAGTCACAAAGACTGGATCCATCCGGTTGTCTGATTCACTTGGGCCACATGTGGGTAGAGATCCCATGATTATATATCCACCTGATGAAGAAATTAACTGGATACCGTGTTTCCGCGTCATTTTTCGCAAGAAGCGACCACAATAGTCGGAGCCGATGATCAGTTGAATTGGACCTACTACGTCAGACTCTATAGTTCGGTCTGCTAGTTGAACACCCTTCTTTGTTAAGAAGTTAGATGCTTCCTTTAAACCCTTATTTACCACAGAAGTGTTCATGTCTTCCTTAACTACCGCAGTCACCTTACATTTACATTTGCCCAATTTAATCAGGGGTTTAACCACGTCAAATGTTTGTGTTTCCTTATTTGACAAAAATCCAGTTATTGCCATGTTCACTCTTCCTACTGTTGGCAAATTCATGGCTCTGACAACATTTCCGGCAATGAAGGTCTTTTGCGCTCCAGTATCAAAGAGTGCTTTGACCGGCATAACCTCTTTTCCTCTGATTAGTTGAATCTCGGCTGTAGGAGTAGCTGCCGGCGTATGCATTGGGTTTCTAGTGGTCAGGGTCATATTTACACTTGTCGGTTTGGGTTGTACTTCACTGATCTTGGGACACAACGCGGTATGATGTACACCAGTCTTGCACCGAAAACATAAATTTAATTTAGTGGCACATTCCTCAGTAGAATGTCTTGTGCTAAGGCAAACAAGACACTTACCTAGTTCGATGAGTCGTGGAAGTCTAGCCTTAAGATTGGGATAAGTCCTACAATACACTGTAGAATGTTGTTCTGAACATAATATACACACCTTCCGGTTTTCTTGGTTTATCCCTGGTGTGGGGTTAATACTTCTGGTTACTTCTTGGGTCACTGGAGAATTGAGACAGGAATTTTTTCTCTCCCAAACACCTTTTGTTTTAGATACTGTATTAGTTTGATTATTCTGCTGGACGGATGTCACATAGGTACCAACCTCTTCCTTCTTGAACGGTTTTGCTTTTTCCTTAGTCCCTGTTGTAGACACTTTTGTGTATTTAACCTTGTTGTCTCCTTCCTTGATACCGCTATCCTTCTTGGAAACCTGCATGTGTTTACACAGCTCTCTTAAACCCTCTTCTATCTCTTGATACGTGAAGTAGTTCTTCTTATACCTGTGGTACAATTCATCACAGGTTTTCTGAGAGAGCTTTTGTTGTACAATATGGTTCAAGAGCCAAGAAGCTGAATCAAGATCTTTCTGGGTACTAAGTGATTTCAAAACACAATTCAAGCTGATCCGGAATGACTAAAGATCCTGGTACGTATGCTTTGGTCCTGATAACTCCAGCAATTTGTAAACTAGGCGCTGTAGAGTCAACTCCGTATCTTCAAAATTCTCCTTGAGTACGTCTAGAGCTGCTGTATAATTGGCATCTGTTATGGGAAGTTCCTTGATAAAGTCCAATGCAAAACCCTTAAGTTGACCCAACAAGTATGAACATTTATTTGCTGCAGAAATATCTAACCTGTCATGAACTAAACCTTTAAATTTGTCCCAAAAGGTATTCCAATCAGATTGCCCATCAAATTCAGGTAAGGTTATAGGTGGCAACTTAAAGCTTTGTTGTCCCGGAGCCGCTGTACCATTACTGGTACCATTACTCCCTGTTTTGGTAACTGTCTCTGTCGCCAAGGATTCGAACCCAGCTAGTTCATCCAATTAATTTTCACAGGCATTTGCATAGGCTTGCTGTAATTCCTCAAACCTTTCAGATTGTTCTTGTTTGATGCAAAAGTCCTCCAATTTATTGCAAGACTCTTCATAATTAGCCCACCGGGTTTTAAGATCTTGGATTTGAGATTTTAACAGCTCCCTTGGACAGGGGTCACGTCTTGGCACGTCCTGGCAATTATTTAATGCTCTAGTTACCGAGCCTAATTTCCCCACCATAGATTTTCTCAAGAGTGTATCAGTCATTTTGGAAAATGGGTAATTATTTTCTGGACTATTATTAATGTTTATACTGAAGACTAATTTTCAACAATCAAAATTATATTTAGATATAGCCTAACACATACTCAATTTAGCTGTTAATCTTTAGCATTATATGCGTACCATTATTTGCTACAAATTCAGATGAATAATTAGTTGAAAACATTAAGTCCACAATATAATTTACCTAATACGTGGGAACGCACGCTAGTAGGGGGAGGGAATATATTTATTATTGAATTAAATGTCATATATGCTCCGTCCCGAGCATTTAGCTGGTCTACTTGGTCTTTCAGACGCAGGTGACATTAAAGGACAGAAACATAAAAATGGCCTAAATTATCAAATAATAGGGAGAATTTAGGTACAAGAATGAAGCTAAAGCTGTAAATATTTAGTTAATCATAGTTTTCTTATCCCAGATGTTAGTGGGTACCTGTGGTAGTAGCATTATTCTAAAAGGGGGGGGGAACACATTTATTATTTATTCAATTTGGTATATGCTCCATCCCGAGCATTTAGCTGGTCGACCTAGTCTGCCAGACGTGGGTGACATTAAGGGCGGAGACATAAAATGGTCTAAATAAGAAAAATATGGGGGAAATTTAGGGACTGCAACGAAGCTCAAGCACCGAGTTTCACAAACGCCAGAGAACGCAACGTTGCAGGCCCTCCTACCAGTCCTCTACCACAGGATTTAAACGCCATGCCAGTGCCACTCACCCACGGCCATCACCTGGTAAACCAACCAATCTGCCCGTGAATCGACAATGAACTCGTGATAGCGGGCTACCTGCGCGGCTTGAGCTCTATGGTTCCAGTGGACGCCGTCACGACACAAATTGCGGCGATATGGTCTGGCTCCAAACTGGAACGTTCGATAGCCGCGCAGTAGTCTCTGCGTCGCCGATTCACGGCTTGGTATATTGTGCGGTAATGACCGCGGATTACACCTGGCTCACCCTCAGGAATGGGGGGCAGCTCTCGTGGCTCCAGCAAGACGACTGCTACCTTAGAGCCACAGCGCTGCTCAATTAGTTGGATGATAGAGATGATGTCATCCGTAATTTCTGACACTTGGACTGTTTCGTGTACGTCGTTGCCTCCCAAATATAAGATGGTCAATTGGTGAGGCCAATCGAGTACACGATTCAGTCGCCTGTCTGTCATGAAATTACGGGCTCTACCTCCTGGGGCTCGATAGCATCTAATTTCACAGTTAGGGACCTCAAAATGGCGGGGTATCAAACTGTGTCCCACAAATGCGACCTTATACATTTATAGAAATTGGGACCCTAACTGTTAATAACAAAATTGACCTGACCAAACCTAACCCCTAGTCTACACACCGATCGGAATCCTCACTCGGGGCACCAAAATGTGGGGGATAATATGGCCAAAGGTTATCTCTTACCACACCAATCGAAATATAAAATTAATCAACATAAATAAAAATAAAGTCTGAGATCGCCTACCTTATGGTATGAACTATGGTAGCCTATCTCTCAGGATGCCCTAACTAAACATTGTATAAATGGCCATATATATCAATGACTTAGCTATAACTAGGGTCCTGGTTTAGTTCAGAGGATTCTGGCTTCGGTAGATAAGGGTTATAGGTCAGGACTCCGGGCCGGGCGTGGGAATTGTGGTGGAGGAGATCACGGGACACGTCTCTACCGTTCAAATGTTTGCTAGCGTCTGATCGAAACTTCAATTTCCGACTCTTAAATAAACTATATATTAATTCGTTACCATGGGTTCATTCCCTCTTCAAGAAATCATATAAATAATTATCAGCATTTAAATTATATAATTATAAAGGTGAACATCGTTTCACAACTATTTAGTGAACATAATATCAAGATATTAACAACCCTAAAGCAAACGGTGGATCGCGTATGCGGTCGCGGGAATATTTAAACTAATCCTCTTTACAGTTCTTCTAAACTTATATCTACAAGGTTTTATAACTAAATTAACTTGATCAAGGTAATCTTATACAGTACTAAATTACCTAACATTAATTAATCTCTACAATATATACAATCACCGGGTTCTGGTAGGAAATTGTTCACTCTAGTGAGGTTACCCTATCGGAAGGTTGTTGCCAACATTCCCCAGATACCGGTGTAGTCAATTTATTTCTCACAAAAGGGGAGTTATAATATTAAATAGATTAGAAGAATGAGACGTAAAAAGTTGAGAGAGAGAGAAAGTGTTCTATAGGTAGAAGTCGGGGGACAGGTGGCAAGGGAGATGTTAAGGGTATGCTGGGCAGGCAAGATCTGAGCAAGGAAGACACAGAGGCAGCAAGAGTGCGGGGGGGGGACTACTTCCATACACGGCAGGAGGATGGTACGGCAGCCAGCCACTCAGAGGGCCCGGCCGAGGCATGACGTCACCAAGGCAACGTGAAACCCTACGCGACTACCCTCTGTCTCTTGTACTTACTCACTCACACTCTCTAGCTGTATCATTCAGTCTTATACATTAAACTTATAACTGATGATATAAAATATAATGCATTGTCACAGGCGAAAATAAAGACCACTTCTGTACTGCCTGCGACATGACGATTCACAAGAAAGAAAGTACAACATTGTAGATAGACTGTAGCCAAATACATTGCCCTGGCGAGTGTTAGCGAGTGGCCAAGCAAGCGGCTGAGCCCACGTGGCGTTCTGCTAAACTGCAGGCGTCACACGCCCCCCAAGATATTAGACGCTCAACCATGAGCTCCATATCTGACAAGCAGAACGCCGATAAGACTCGCCACCCCTAATCACTTCGCAACAAAGAAGGCAAAGCTCAGTTCTCATCAACAACAAAATTACAACCACTCCCAACACAATAGCTTAATTAATTCATACTGCTATGCTCCTAGAGCGAGCTTCACAGAGCCCAGCCTCCTAAGTGGAAGACAGGTTCAACTTAGGACTTTAGATATAACATAGGCAACTTACAATTAACTATCAAAAGAAAGAGTTTTTATGTGATTTTTAATTTTTAATATGTTTATGGCAGCTGCACTTACCGGGGCAACCCTAGTTTTTATCCACTCTCAACACACACTGACTGAACGGCGAGGGTTCTCCTGCAAACAAACCCTCCCGTGACAAACAATCAGCCAAAACATTATCAGTGCCCTTAGCATGCCACACATCCAACTTGTGTTCCGGCAGCACAACAACACCTGGCACTGATAAACTGCCCAGTTCATCACAAGACTGGCACTTCTCTTCGCTCTTTCCGGCAACGGGACCTGCCAAAAGCCTTTCACTAGTTCTACCTTCGTGATAGGCGATGCAGCCCCGATGCGGTCTATGGTGTCGTCAACTCTCGATAAGGTATTGGCGTCTGTCAGGGATAATGCACACACACTCTCGCAATCAACACACACACTGATCTTGTCACTTAACACAGGTTGCAAACTCACTGGCAACGACCACTCACGACATTCCTTATCCCTCAGACCCTTCGTCAACACGTAATCCAGCTCTGCTTGCACCACAAGCTGTCGAGCATGATTTATACGGTAGGGAATTAAACTGAGCCTTGCACTGTCTCCAGCCTCCATGTCGGATTCTACCCCGTACATCAGGCCTGGAGAAGCAACAAACATGCGGATACACTGCCACAGCCTAGTATGATGTTAACCACTCCGTTAGAACCGCATGGCTTGTCCTACAGTGACTCGCTAGGATCGCCAGGGCAGTGGATGTGGCTAAAGGTGATGTATTATTGTGTGCTTTATTTCATATGAAAGCTCGTGTCATGGGCAGTCCAGAAAGGCTCTTTGTTTTCGCCCATGTCAAGGCTTTATATATTTAATTGCAAAGTATATGTTTTATCATTAACCCTTCCTACCCGAGCTGCCTTAGGTTAGGACAGCACAAAAGAAGGGCCGCTACCCGGTATGCCTTATCTAAGGCATGAGCTTAATAGCCTAATTAAGCTTGGTCTGAACGCCGTGCGTACGACCTATGTCAACAAACCCAAGCGTTCGTCACCGCACCTCCGAAAACAAGAAGGAGAAGACTCCTCAATGTTATTGTTCTGACGTCATGACGAAATTAGTGTCTAAAAAGCCCCCATATTGGCAACATCTCTGCAATATTGGCTCCACTGAAATCGTCATCACAACTGAACCAGTTGACTTACAGAGCTCTACTAAATGCCAAAATACAGATTGAAAACCGCACTACGATTATAGATGAGTGGGAAAGTTCTAGCAGTGAAAATAAACATAAATACGGTAGCCTAGGCCTAGACGTTTTTCGGCCATATTGCCCGGGTAGGGGCGACCGTCATTAGCTAAGACAGCCCGGGGAGGAAGGGTTAAGTAGTAATGATAAGATTTGAGAGAGAGAGAGAGAGAGAGAGTAGAACAGAGTAAGAGGAGGCGCGCAGTGTTTTTGCCATGCTTGATGACGTCACAGCTGGCTGGCCTCTTGGGTATTGGTTGGAGGAGTTTTTTACCATGCTTGGTGATGTCATGTTTGGCTGGCTTCTTTGCCATTGGCTGAAGGAATTGTTACCGCTTTGTCTACGCGGTGCGAGCTAGTGCTAGTATATATACAGCCCTCTTGCTACTCTCTCCCTCAGATCTGGTTTCTAGAACGCATCCCTCTTATCCCTTTGATACCTTTCCCCCTCTCTACACCTGAGAACCTTTTCCTCTGCCTATCTCTCTCTCATTTTCCATATCTTTCACCACCTTTTCTTAATATTATACCCCCTCTGGTTAACTCTGCACAATCAGCTTAATGCTGGCCAGTTGTATTGTGCATTAAGGTCTGATATAACCCATGTATGTTAGTTGTTAAGATAAGTTGATCACGAAGCATTGGTTGGCATTCATATTGTTCAGTGCCGCTTCCTATAATTATTTGTGTTCTGCTGGATTAGATAATGCTAGACTAGGAGTCTGATACTATAAGGTATTGTTTCCGATGGGTGCTGGCTTTAGTGAAAAGCTGCACGACATACCTGAGAACTGGAGTTGATTGGGTAAATTCTAGTCTGTGTGCCATTGAGAATAGAGCATGCACGAATGAGGGCTTTTTGCCTATACCATTCTGCACTGTTCTAAGCTCGTTGTTTGTCTTTGAGGTACGCCAGGAGAACGCTTACTACTTCGGTATTAAGGTTTCTCAAGAGAGCTACCCTTCATTATAACGTAATATTTGACGCACAGACTTGAGATTTGCACTAGGCTATGCGGCATGCCATGCGCACCAGTATCTCGTATCATTGACTCTAGCTAGACTTTATCAGTCATAGTAGACATTAAGTATATTAACCCAATTACTCTTATTATGCATACCCGTTTATGATTACACAAGCATTTCGCAGCCTAGTTTGATGTATTGAGACACAAACGACTTAGGCTCTTTTTGTTAATAGGAATACTGCATTGTCGTGGCGATTATTATTATTGTTGTGGCGTTTAGGATATTCTTGGCTCCGACTGCATTATATCTCGTGCCTTTTTGTGTGCATAGCCTGCACGAGCATTGTTCCGCTGCCTGCCTTTTTGGGTTCCATTTCCGATTCGAGCATCTTTATAGCATCTAACATTTAAAGAAGATTCTGTGTTGGTGTTGAAGGACTTTAGTGCACTTTCTTGCATGCAGGAGTGCCTGACATTTATTGATTAAAGTAACGTAAGCTGTAACTTCCCTTACCACCTTACTTTGCATACCATAACCAAGATAGAGTCTCGATAGAGTCTGGCATAAATCTTTAATTTCTAAACTACCCTCCTTCAGTTTCTATCCCTCCATCTGTGCCTTTGTCTCTAATTTCCTTTCCGGCCGTTCCATAGCTGCGGTTGTGGACGGCCATTGTTCACTTCCTCACCCTATAAACTCCGGTGTTCCTCAGGGCTCTGTCCTATCTCCTATTCTCTTTCTAATTTTTATAAATGATCTCCTTAACTGTACCTTAATTCCCATCCATTCATACGCAGACGACTCAACCTTACACTACTCCATTAGTTTTTCAGAACGCCCCAGCCAGCAATCCCTCAACGACAAACGTAATGAAGCCATAGAACTCTTAAATTCTGATCTAAATACTATTTCCAATTGGGGCAGAGAAAACCTTGTTAACTTTAATGCTTCCAAAACCGAATTTCTCCATCTATCTACCCGTCAGGATCTCCCAGCGGACTATCCCTTATTCTTCAACAATACAAAAATCAACCCTTCATCTTCTCTCAATATTCTTGGTGTCTCTTTTTCTTCTGCTCTCCTTTGGAAGGACCATATTACCAGTCTTGCTAAGGCAGCCTCCCAGAAGCTGGGTGTGCCCAACCGCCTTAGGGGGTTCTTTTCCCCTGCACAGCTTCTTGCTCTGTACAGGGGCATAGTGCGCCCTTGTATTGAGTATTGTTCACATGTGTGGGGAGGTTCCTCTCACACCGCTCTCCTAGACAAAGTTGAAAGGAAGGCCTTTCGTATCATTAACTCCCGTCCACTCACCAACTCTCTGCAATCTCTCTGTCTCCGCCGCAATGTTGCATCTCTCTCGCTATTCTATCGCTACTATAATAATCAGTGTTCCTCAGAGCTATCCCAGTGCATACCACCTCCTTTACGTAGGGCACGTGGTACCCGTCTTGCAACTCAATCCCACCCCTACTCTGTGCAACTCTCCAACCCAAGAGTGAAACGTTACTCTCAAACTTTCTTCTACTCAACATCTGAGCTCTGGAACTCTCTCCCAGAATCAGTCTTTCCCTCTTCCTATGACTTAAATTGCTTCAAACTCTGTGTGTCCAGGCATTTTGGCTCGAACGTCCCTTGATTTTGGCCCTGTCACTCTTTCAACTATGGGGGAGGCACTCGCTATAGGCAGTTATGCCTTTTGCCTCCCTCAATCACATAGAAAAAAAAAAAAAAAAAAAAAAAAAAAAGCACCTTCGGTTATAGGTAGTAATAGGCTGTTTTCACATGACATTAAGCCTAGAGTAGACGCACATTTATTGAGAGTTTAATAACCTATTATTGCATATAGAACTCTGGAGAGTATTTGTGTTCTTTGTTCACTGGGAATATACATCAGAGGTTGGATCTAGCGCTTTCCATTGTAGCATTTATGCCATTACTAGTCCAATGAATAAGAGCCCTGATATATTTAAACCTCAGTCGTAACACTAGTAAACAACTTATCTCGCAGAACAACATGCCTAGTGCCCTCCCACAACCCAGCCGAGACCACAGCTTCTAACCTGTAGTCTCCCTCCTTCTCCACCTTCGTCCCTAGAACAGCCAGGTCATGAGAGGGACAATCAGTACCACCTGTGCAGTCACTCCCATAGTTCATTATTGCTAAGGCTTCCCCGCCGATACCGTACATGCGCACCCCCGCATTCCTTGCAACTACATCTGCCTGCGCAGCATCACTGCTATTAGCGACATGGCCAGATACAGTCGATCTATGGTAGGGCTGTTGCATTCGACTAGAGCAGCATTGGGAGGCTATGCGACGACCGGGCACATCTACTCCGCAGTCAACCTCACCAATCTGCTCAATGTCCTCCCTCTGACCACCACCCCCGGCAGCCATGGGTCGACCCTGACCTGACAACCATGTCCAAGCCTCGTCGGCCACCCTGAACCACCGAAACAACGAGGCTAACGGTCTATGGACATTGAAGTGACCTGCCCGCGGAACATCTTGCACCGCCTGAGTTGTGAGGCTCGGGTGCTCGGCACGACCAGTGGGGTTTGAACCGAGCTGGTGCTGGAGCGCTGCACACTGCTGCTCAGGCAGGTGCTCTAGTGCTTCCACAGCCACCAGACTCGTGTCCCCCGCCCACTGCTCCGCCGAGACATGACAATCCCTACTCTCCTCGATCTGTGCCCTACTGCCCCCCTCTCCTTCTCCACCTTGGCCGCTGCAGACCAACGCAGGGACAGTAGGCTGCTCAGGTGGTTGCCTCACAAACTCCTCAAACAGGTTCACATAACATGTTTCCCCGTCCTCGTGTTTGATCTCGACAACACCATTACCACACTTCTGAACTTCCGGATCCTCCAACTGCAGTTTACTAATATCCAAGGGAGCCAACCTGTCTAAATGCTTCCGAAGCAACCCAAGTCCTCCCCCAATATCAAACTGAGCAACCCTTTTTTCTCTCTGTGTGTAACGTTGCTGCCTCGGAGTCTCTTCCTGCCCTACCTCCTCACTAGCTGTGACAGGTCCTGGGGCTTCTCCAGACTCCAACAATGGTGCCAATACTGAGTTGCCAAGAAGAGCTGCTGGTACTAAACTCTGCTAACTTTTACCAACATTAGCCGTCTTCTTCCAACCGTTCCTCTGTTGATCAGAAGACTGAGGAATAGGCTGTGACACAATAGATGCAAGAGATCTAGTAACAACGCACGCCATAGGTTGTACTTGACACTTCTCTACCCACTCCTGTTCCTCCCTACTCACGTTGGCCAGCTTCTCGGCAACGACTAAGGGTGAAACCTCAGAAGTAGGCACCGCGAAGTCGTTGCCGAGAAGGAGGTCGACACCCCCAACAGGCAAGTTCTCCACAATTCCCACATCCAACTCTTGTATCACACCATCTACCTCCAGTTCCATCCTGACAAACGGGTATGACCTGATAGCATTGATACCTTGCACCACAACCACCTGTGCCGTGTTTATTGGTCTACCAGTAAAGTTCTTCATCAAAGTCTGATAGGCACCCGTGTCTCGCAACAGCTCAACTCCATGCTTCTTACCAGCCCACTTCACGCAGCCATGCCCTCGATGGTCGCAAAAGACATCGCGGACAGGGTTCGAGCCTTCCGGATTCTTCTCCACTAGCTGTGGAGCTCCACGTTATACCCCGGGCAAACTCAGACGACTTCGGGGACACCCCAATGTTGCGAGCCAAAGACACAACTGCATTAGGTAGCTTGCTTGGACAGGCTCTTGCAATATGCTCCTTCTCATGACAATGAAAACACTCTAACTCCCCCTTGGGCTTCCCTTGAGGTGAGGAAGGGCCCGGACCCTTTCTAAACGGGACGGTACTAGGTTTATGGTCAGTTTTGGTGTCGTGGCTCTTGTTCTTAGTGTAATTTTGTGTATCAGTGTTTCGGGGAGGGAGAGGGTTATGCTCCTTATTGCCTGCATCACTTCTCTGTTTAAGACCGCACCCACGAATCAAAGATAACCGAAGGTCAGCCATCTCAGCTGCCTCCTGAAGAGTTTTCGGGTTTTTCTCTTTAATATTCAACGTCAGATCGCCGCCCGTACACTTGAAAAATTGTTCTAGAAGCATCAGCTGTTTCAACTCCTCAAACGTCGATGCCTTCTCAGAACGCAGCCAGTTTCTAAATGCATCGGACAGATCCCGGGCATGGTCAAGAAAGGTGCACTCACGCCCTTCGTTACACCCCGGAACTTCAATCTGTACGTCTCTGGTTGTAACTCATATGCCCGCAGGACAGCCTCCTTCAATACCTCATAATCGATGCACGACACCAAAGGCAACGCATCATATACCTTGAGTCCTTTGCCAACCAACCTAGAGGAAACAAGGGCTGCCCACTTAACCTCAGGCCATTGGTGCTCCCGGCACTTCTTCTCAAAACGCATGAAAAATTCAGTGACACCCGACTCGTCAAATACAGGGACTAACTTAAGAAGGTGCGATAAAGACTGATCAAGACTTTGATTCCCAGAACCGAGACGCTGCCCTGTTGACTCCACCCGAGACTTCTCAAGATCTATGTCTGCACAGTACTTCGTAGCCTCAACCCGAAGCTCAGCCTCCCGTACGGCCTTTCTCTCCTCAGACTGAATCTCAGCCTCACGTATGGCCTTTCTCTCCTCAGTCTCAGTCTCATATCTGGCCTTTCTCTCCTCAGCCTGAATCTTAGCCATCTCAAACTGCCGCTGCTGCTGCTCAGATTCCCGCTGCTGCTTAGCCATCTCAAGCTGAAAGAGCATATCTGGAGTCAAACCTTGAGGAGGAGGAGATGCAACATTTGGAGACCCACCCAGTGATCCACCCAGGGGCAAACCATGCTGCCAGTGACTATCGGCCTGCGGGAACGTCCTCCGATCCGGTGTTCTAGAGAACATGATGGGAGTAGAGTGGAGGGGGGGCTTGGCCGAAGGTGCCAAAGCACCCGCTCCACCCTGTGCACCACGCACCCCGCCCAGCCCACATGCCACCAGGTCATTTCTCGTCATGCTACTAGTGCCAACATGCCCCATGACCGTGGCCAAACACTGGAGACCATACCGATTAATCCCCGCCACCCGGTCAATAGTAATAGGCATCTCCAAAAATTTCCTTACATCCTCTTCACTAGTTACTACTCCAATATCATCTAACAAACCCCGCTTCTGCACCTCAGGGCCTGCTTCCCGTACTGTGTCCTTACTGTACATTGATCCGTCGTCTGACATAGTGTCCACCGAAAATTCTCAACGTTTATAAAAAAAAAGTACCTAAACTCTCATGTAGCACTATTCACTCAAAAATGCTTGAAGACTCTTAAGTGTTATACTACTTGCCAAAAAAAAATTTGTGTCCACTATATTCCTTTAAACAAAAAAAAACAAATGACCACAACACTCCTGCAATATTTCTCTAAGTTCACAAAATCCTGAGCAAAGTCGCCATTTGTTACGACCGGGACTCGTATAAAACAAGGGCTCTTAATCATTGGACTAGAAAGGCACACAGCCACAACGGTAACACTAGATCCAACCCTCGAACTTATAATGCCGGCGCACAAAAACACCTATACCCTCCAGAGTTAAATCTGCGATAGCGGGGTATCCTCTAACTCGGTATAAATGCACTACTACTACAGGCTGATGATCTCTAATACAGCCTGATCACAACAACATACAATTACGTTAATAATGTATACAAGGAAAAAGATAGAGAGCTTAATTAAATCACTGCAATGATTTAATGCAAACAAGAAGAAGGTATAATTAAAGTTACTCTAAACAATAATAAACTGTCACTCCTATATTAAATAAAGTGAATGAAAGTCCTAAAGCATCGAACAGGAATCTTCTGAAGAAAGTCTGATGCTGCTTAAGATGATCGAATCGGATTTTGAACTGTTATATAAAGCAGGAACAAGATATGACACGTGTATGGACATACAGTGTTAACTGGCACGGGAATAATAATAAATGCGAATAGTATTATCTCCAACAACAAAAGAAGTACTTCCTCAGGCAATGCAAAAGCCTGCTCAGGTTGTGCAACTCAACAACAACCAAGGCTTACAATCAACGTGAATAACAATGCTGCATACATAACATAAGAGCTTATAATCCTAATCGGGTGTCTGCTAGGCGAATAAAGTCTAGCTGGGATGTCGTAGGCTAGGAAACAATGGCTGAGCAAGCGGCTCGTAGCCTAGCGAGGTCCTTAACCCGGGAACTGCTGGAAGACTTAAGAGTTCCCCCGGCGGACTGCGGGAAGACTCTTAAGAGCAAGGCTTTTGAACACGTACCAAAACCGCGGGTTTATAGGCAGACGGCTACAAATTGGTGTGGGTATAGTACTACATGTCAACTCTCGATACCACCCCGCCACACGCTCGCCCCGCACTCGTGAAAGCGCCACCGAGCCAGAACCCAAGCACTAGTCATGGAGCCCACACGTCCCTCACGCTCGCGCCCTGATGACACAACCAGCCCTCCTTCTGGTGGTGTCAGTCGCCGTGGAAGGCAGAGGGTGGCTACCAGAAACTCTAGCTACCAGTACGACACGCCCTACAGCTTGGAGAACGAAGCACCAGCACCAAAACCACGTAAAACACGTGCAAGCAAGGCAATTGCACAGAGGTCATTGGCCTTTGGGGACACTGCCACCACGACCCAGGCCACTGCAACAACCACTACCACCACCACTGCCACCCCTGCCACCAGTACCACCAACGCAGGAGGCCGCCCTTGGGCTGCAGAACCTGCGGGGGCAGGCAAAATCAAAGGCACGGGCGTAGGGAAGAAAACCTGTACGCCTGCCACAGTGACCCTGCCACTACCACCACCACCAGCCGCCCCTGGCCCGGCTGCCCCTGCTGCCCCTGCTGCCCCTGCTGCCCCTGCCGCCCCTGCTGCCCCTGCCCAAGGAAAAGGGAAGGGGAAAGGGAAAGGGAAAGCAACTGCTGGCCCTGCCGGCCCTGCTGTCCCTGCCGGCCCTGCTGCCCCTGCTGCCCCTGCCGCCCCTGCCCAATGAAGAGGGAAAGGGAAAGGGAAAGGGGCGACAGGCACCACCATCATCTTGCCTGCCTCCAGGCCCACTGCACCACACACCACTGCCGCCCCTGCCGACGCCCCTGCCGGCCCTTCTGCCCCTGCCCCTGCCCATAAGACGCCCCTACGTGCTAGAGTGAGCAGAAAAAATCTGACACCTTCCAAGTACGCCGCCCTGCTGTTTGGTGGTGATTGGCAGCCCTGCGGGTTTCGACGACGACGCCCTAGCACGGGACCAAGGGTGGGGGGATTTGGGAGTGGACAGTGGAAGTGAGTCAGACGTCGGTGATGAGAATGAAGAAGGGCGTCTGTCTAGTGAAGAGGAGGGTGATGATGATGCTGTGTTGTATCGCGAACATGACAGCGATATTTCAGACGCAGAAGCAGACGGAGACGACATTCCGATCCCTGGCATGCCTTCGTTTGAGTGGTCTGACGGGGTCAATTTTGTGCCTGACGTGCCCCAGTTCAATCCTGGGACGTCAGGTACAACTGATGACTGGCCCTGTGACGATAACGCAAACGAAAGCGACTTCTTCCTCGCTTTTTTCGATTTGGAGGTAATGACTTACATCGTTGCCCAAACAAACGCCTACTACAGGTGGGTGTTTGGCAAATTGAACGTCATTTCTCCAAAAGCGAGAATACGAGGCTGGGTGGATACGACTGTGGAAGAATTCATGACGTTTTTTGCCTTGTTGTTCCTCATGCCTCTTTGCAAGAAGCATGTGTTGCAACACTACTGGAAGCACGACCCTCTCATCGCCACCCCAACTTTCAATAAGTTCATGACTCGTGACAGATTTTTGTTGCTGCTAAGATTTATGCACTTTGCAGGCAACGAAAATCCTAACAGGATTGACAGGATATGGAAAGTTCGGGATGTGTTCACCATGTTGTTGGAGAGGTATAGGAAATACTTTTACTCCTTCCTCAATTTGGTGATTGATGAGTCGCTCGTGCTCTTCAAAGGACGTCTTGTTTTCAAGCAGTATATCCCCTTGAAAAGGCATAGGTTCGGAATCAAGCTCTTTGTGTTGTGCGACTGTGAAACTGGAATAGTGCTTGACATGATCATGTATACAGGAACTGACATTGACGTACCGAAAGCCGCTCCCGGTGACCCCATGGGCATGTCAGGTGCCATCGTCAGGAAAATGTTGGCACCTTACCTGGGCAAAGGCCACATCATCTACACTGACAACTGGTATACTTCTCCTGCTCTCTGCCAGTTTCTTCATGACAACCAAACGGGGTCATGTGGGACTGTCAGAAAGACAAGAAAGTTTATGCCAAAGTTCACAGGTGATGTCATTCCTCTGTCAGATGCCTCCTCCAGTGACACACCTTCTGAAGACGAACTGGCCAAGGAACACCGCGAGAGGCATGTCCGAAGAAGGCGACGAAAGGGGCAGAAGTACAAGCAACTTGAAAAGTCCGGAAAGTGGTAGCCCTGAAGTGGAAGGACAAAAGAGACATCCACCTGCTTTCCACAGTCCACACAGGTGCCCAGATAGACTGGTAAAATCCACTACCGAACCAGGAAGACCATCTATAAGCCCGACATGGTACAAAGGAGTACAAAGGAGTACAAAGGAAATCAAGCAATAACAGGTCTAGTGACCCTTCTAGGCTGCTTGTCCTCCAAAACACTGAGGATCAAGTGTCCAAACAGTGGTTTAGAGTGGGTAAGGGAACATTGGAAAGGGAACTACTGCCCTAGAACTAATGTCCGTGGCAGGATTAGGAAGTTAGTAGGGGACAGATGGGTTAGTAACTGAGGGGGGTATACAATAAAGTTATTCATTTACAAACGCAGTCAGTCGCGGGTTTGATGCGAGATATTTGTCTAAGCGGAGTTTAAATGAATCAACGGTGCTGCAGTCTATAACGTCTCGGGGAAGCCCATTCCACAAGTTGACAACTCGATTGAAGAAGAAATTCTTAGATTCGTGTGAGTTAAAAGATTTACCAATAATTTTGCAACCGTTTCCCCGCGTGTAATTAGATTGGTCGATAGTGAAATACTTACTACAGTTCATATTGTCGATGCCTTTGATGATTTTGAACACTTGAATTAAGTCGCCTCGTAATCTGCGCTGGGTTAAAGGAAATAGATTTAATTCTCTAAGACGCTCTTCGTATGGTTTGTTCTTTAGGCTAGGTATCATTTTGGTAACTCTACGTTGAACTCGTTCTAGCTTGTTTATATCTTTTTGGTAATAAGGGCACCAGGATTGAACGCAGTATTCCAGAAGAGGGCGGACTAAGGAATTGTAAAGGGTTAGGATAACATCTTTGGATTTATGCTCAAATGACCTGCCTATAAAGCCAATTATTTTGTTTGCCTTCTTAACAACTTCTGAACATTGTTGACTCGGTTTTAGGTTACTCGATATTGTTACTCCCAGATCGGTTTCTTTGTTTACATTCTTAAGCTGAGTGCCATTCATCGAATAGTTTGCTTTCTCATTTAGGTATCCGATATGTAGTACTTTACATTTATCCGCATTGAAACTCATTTGCCAAATTTGGGCCCAACATGACAATTTATCTAGATTGTGTTGCATATCGTCAACTTGTTCTTTTGAGAGTACGCTATTTGCAATTTTTGTATCGTCAGCAAATTTCGAGACTGTACAGGTGAGACCCTCATCTATGTCGTTGATGTAAATTAGAAAGAGAATTGGTCCTAGTACCGATCCCTGGGGTACCCCACTACTTACATTGGTCCATTTAGATGCCTTACCGTTTATGACTACTCTTTGCTTTCTGTCGCTGAGCCAATTTTCTATCCATTTCAACACACCGTCTTGTATTCCATGCGCTTTTAGTTTTAGTGGACTACACCAAGAACATGCGCCTGGTGGACAAGTCTGACTGTCAACTGTCAGGCGTTGAGTGTCTGAGGAAGACTGTGAAGTGGTATCACAAGCTCTTACTCCACCTAGTTGACATCACGATGCTTAACGCCTACAACTTGTGGTTGGTGAAGAGAGAGATGGCCCCACACCAGAAGCTAAAATTCCGGGAGTTTGTTTACAACGTTTCATATCAACTCCTGGAGAAGTATG
>JBAKBP010028813.1:0-28033 GCA_037953745.1 Lithodes maja | reverse complement strand
GTTGTTGTTTTTTGTTGTTGAATTAAAGGGCCATGAAGGAAATACTATTGCAATTCCTATAAACCCGACCGTATACATTTCCATATGCAGAAGACGAGTAGACTACATTTAGGATTGGTTGGCTGTCATAATTTCCACTCTTCTATAGGTAATTTAGTATCTTACGATGGTTAATACTGATATACTGTAACCAATATTAGCATTAACACTCCCCCACTACATTTTAAGGTAGGAATTTTCAGGTTGGGAGATTGAGTGCTATCCTACTTTTTGATATTTGCAGTTTGAATCTGATTTTCCATAACTAGGCTATATTATTTTCATGGGAATCTTTGTCATGCAGAATCATGACACCTAGCCTATAGGCCTAGTTGCAATTTTGAAATTGAAACAGACATATGACAGTGAGCATAGCCTACTACACAAAAGCCTAGATTAAAGAACAAATAAAATAGCCTAGCGTAGGGCTTAGGCTATACAGTACTGCTCTATAGGGATATAGCCTGGCCTAGGCTAGGATAAGTTATGCTATACGGTAAAGATGTAGTATTCGGGCGTATCTCCCGCCTTGTTGACACTACTCGCACGCTCGTGATCACGATCCCTTCTATTTTGACTGCTGTGGGACACTATAATAAGTTGAGGGGAGGCGCCTTTGTCCCCCCCTCACCCCCTCATGACTTAATTATTCATCATAAATATTGCCAGCAGAGGCCAAATAACAGAAAAAGAAGCAGTCAAAATAGACGAGTGCACGACCTACGTAGGCTATGTAACATGACCTACGCCCGGATACTACATCCTTCCCGGCTATACTGTATACTATTTAATTTATGCAATAGCCTCTCCAGCGATCAGAGGCCAATGAGACCTGGCATATGTTGCGCAGCTAGCGTCTGCATTACAAGTCAAGCAAGCAAGGATGCGTACTGTAAGTCTCTGCTAATCTCTAAATGGCCTCAGAGGCCATTTGGACATGACCTATATTACTCCCAGGGTTGATTTACCCCCATACCAGCTTAGGCCTATCCACCATTCCCGGGCACTATAAACTACTTGGTGTGGAAAACTCCAGGTAGCCTTGCGACCCTGCTACGCCTTGGAGACCCATAAGCTAATGCTCACTTCTCTCACTTAGTACTAAAAACAGCCAGTTGTAGTTTAGTACAGTATATGTTCGGAACATCTAAAAAAATAACCAGCAGGCTGCAGGTACCGGTACCTTCTGTGGGCAATGCATGGCAGTTTTGCTAAGCTTCAGAGGCTGATGGGACCTGGCCTATGTTACCTAGTCAATTGAGTTTCCCCCACACTAATCTAACACAATCACCTAGACTCCTTGGCCTGAGCGACTATTGAGTTCAAAGAAACAGATAATGACTGTCAGACTTATTATATAGATAAGGATCTCTTTCCCATTCTTGTATGCTTGGTATCCACTTTAACCTTCAGTGTGTACAGCAATTATAACCATTACCATACCAATCCCACAAGGACCCCAATGGAAATACGCCTAACGGCCTTATTGGGCTATCCTTAGTTGGAATTATGCAAGGCTGGTACATGTCATATTTTGTAATATACTATGTGGTATCAACTCTGTAAATTGCTAACTGAATAAATATTATTATTATTATTATTATTATTATTATTATACCGATATTCTCTCATACAGCACAGCACAGTATTATACATCTTTCTCATACCGGTATACACCTCTTTATCTCTTTTATCCTTATACAGTACAATATAACAACACATTCCACACCCTTTACTTCTATCACAAGATGACTGGTATTACTGGGAACCTCATGCTTGTCTTCCATCTTGGTCTGAATTAGGGGAAAAAAAAATCTTGTGGGGAGGAGTCTTGGTTGGTGTGGGAGGGGATAATTATATTTACAAGTTTCTTTCATATATTATTCATGTATTTATGTAAAGTATAGTACAGTACTAATACTGTCAATTGTACATAATTTTCAATACAGTACAGTAATTCACGCCTAATTTTTTTATATATTTCAGAGCAGAAATGAATACTACCGGTACCTTTTCAAGATTAAAGTTCCTGACTGAAATGAACAAAATATTATCACTTCGAAATGGATGCCTTGTGATAAGTCGTCAAGCCTTCAGAAATTCAACACAGAACTTAAGTAAGATTTCGACTCCTCTGAATTTTCTACTTTATGGCTCAAACTTTCCTGTCATTCTCTTACTAAATATTTCTGTGCTGTCTATCTTTCCCCTAACTCTACCAACTTTTCCAAATTCTTTGACTATCTAAACTCTACAGTGGAACACATTCTATCCATTTCTCCTTTCTCAGAAATCTCCATCTTAGGAGATTTCAACGTTCACCACCGCCAATGGCTCTCCTCTCACACTACTGATCCACCTGGTGAACAAGCCTACGTCTTTTCTATCATAAATGACCTAGAGCAGTTAGTTCAGCAACCCACCCGTATCCCGGATCGCATCGGAGATCGGCCCAACATTCTTGACTTGTTTCTAACTTCTAACCCTTCTTCTTATACTGTCAATCTCTTCTCTCCTTTGGGCTCCTCCGACCATAAACTTATCTCTGTCAACTGCCCTATCTCTCCAGTACGGCCACCCGATCCTCCTAGCCGGCGGCGCTTGTGGCACTTTGGCGCTGCCGACTGGGAGGCTCTCCGGCAGTACTTCTTTGATTTCCCATGGAATTATTTCTGCTTCCGTGGCCAGGGACCCTCGGAGAGTGCTGAATGCATTACCGAGGTAATCCTATCGGGCATGGAAGCATACATTCCATTCTCTTTCTCTCAGACTAATGCTAAAAAATCTTGGTTTACTCACGCCTGTTCTACTGCTGTCCGCAATAAGGAGGAAGCATTCAAACGGCACCGACGCCTTAAAACTCAAGACTCTCATTCTTCCTATGTTTCTGCCCGGAATCAAGCCAAATCTGTTCTTCGACTTGCCAAACACTCTTTCATCAATAATAAATGCACTGAACTATCCAACTCTAGCTCTTCCCAAGCTTTCTGGCATCTAGCCAAAAACCTCTCCAACAATTTCTCTTCCTCGTCTTTCCCTCCCCTTTCCCATTCTGATGGCACAACCATCACTTCTTCCTCTGACAAAGCTAAACTCTTCGCTCAAACTTTTGCTAGAAACTCCACCTTGGATGATTCTGGTGCTATTCCTCCCTCTCCACCCTCCTCTCTCTTACTTATGCCTAATATCCTAATCTCTTCTAAAGATGTACTTTCTACCCTCTCTGGGCTTAATACTAATAAGGCGTACGGTCCGGACGGTGTTCCTCCTGTTCTCAAAAACTGTGTTTCCGTGCTGACTCCCTGCCTAGGCAAACTCTTTCGTCTCTGTCTATCCTCTAACGTCTTCCCTTCATGCTGGAAGCTTGCTCACATTCAACCTGTCCCAAAGAAGGGTGACCGCTCTCAACCCTCCAACTATCGTCCAATTGCTCTCATCTCTTGTCTTTCTAAAGTTTTTGAAACTATTCTTGCTTCCAAATTTCTTAAGCATTTCTCTTCTCATAATCTGCCCTCAGATCGCCAGTATGGCTTCCTTAAGGGTCGCTCTACTGGTGATCTTCTTTCATATCTTACTAACTCTTGGTCATCCTCCTTTCGGGACTTCGGTGAGACTTTTTCTATTGCACTAGACATATCAAAAGCCTTCGATAGAGTCTGGCACAAATCTTTAATTTCTAAACTACCCTCCTTCGGTTTCTATCCCTCCATCTGTGCCTTTGTCTCTAATTTTCTTTCCGGCCATTCCATAGCCGCGGTTGTGGACGGCCATTGTTCACTTCCTCACCCTATAAACTCTGGTGTTCCTCAGGGCTCTGTCCTATCTCCTATTCTCTTTCTAATTTTTATAAATGATCTCCTCAACTGTACCTCAATTCCCATCCATTCATACGCAGACGACTCAACCTTACACTACTCCATTAGTTTTTCAGAACGCCCCAGCCAGCAATCCCTCAACGACAAATGTAATGAAGCCATAGAACTCTTAAATTATGATCTAAATACTATCTCCAATTGGGGCAGAGAAAACCTTGTTACCTTAAATGCTTCCAAAACCCAATTTCTCTATCTATCTACCCGTAAGGAACTCCCAGCGGACTATCCCTTATTCTTCAACAATACAAAAATCAATCCTTCATCTTCTCTCAATATTCTTGGTGTCTCCTTTTCTTCTGCTCTCAGTTGGAAGGACCATATTACCAGTCTTGCTAAGGCAGCCTCCCAGAAGCTGGGTGTGCTCAACCGCCTTAGGGGGTTCTTTTCCCCTGCACAGCTTCTTGCTCTGTACAGGGGCATAGTGCATCCTTGTATTGAGTATTGTTCACATGTGTGGGGAGGTTCCTCTCACACCGCTCTCCTAGACAAACTTGAAAGGAAGGCCTTTCGTATCATTAACTCCCGTCCACTCACCAACTCTCTGCAATCTCTCTCTCTCCGCCGCAATGTTGCATCTCTCTCGCTATTCTATCGCTACTATAATAATCAGTGTTCCTCAGAGCTTTCCCAGTGTATACCACCTCCATTACGTAGGGCACGTGGTACCCATCTTGCAACTCAATCCCACCCCTACTCTGTGCAACTCTCCAACCCAAGAGTGAAACGTTACTCTCAAACTTTCTTCTACTCAACAGCTGAGCTCTGGAACTCTCTCCCAGAATCAGTCTTTCCCTCTTCCTATAACTTAAATTGCTTCAAACTCAGTGTGTCCAGGCATTTTGGCTCGAACGTCCCTTGATTTTGGCCCTGTCACTCTTTCAACTATGGGGGAGGCACTCGCTATAGGCAGTTCTGCCTTTTGCCTCCCTCAATCACATAGAAAAGAAAAAAAAGTATGGTAGAGAGCAGACAGTTGTTTGGGTTGAACTATTGTATACCAGTATGTCTTTGCAGGTACCGTACTGTTATGCCCCAGAAGCATTTGGTCATTACTAGTCCAGCTATAAAGATATTGGTACCTGAATCCACTCAAAATCACCTGAGAATATAGGCTCGTCAACTCATATCTCGTTGAGTCCTCCATTATAGTCATCTTATAGAATAGATGCAGAGAAAACCAGGCTTCTATCATTTAGTAGCCAAACTGGGTTGGATACTGAACTGGTTTTCTCACAAAAGTCCCAAGCCCCACCGCTGGGATTGAGCTCGGGACTTTTCAGTTACTAGACCGGCACTTTTACAATCAATATCTGACACCAGCTTTAGCTCTATCACAAAGTAATGAAACATTAGGCCCCATATCTACCTCACTATTCCCCTCTCCCGAATTACCTTAGGAGGATCTGCCAGCGGAGCGAGTCATGGTCAGAGCACTTAATGGCCTTTCAATCGCATGCATACATACATAATGATTATTATAATACTGTATCAGTATATCCTTTGACTCTCCGACAGTTTTAATACAATCCCAGCCATATATGTAATCTTTGCATTGTCATTTTCCAGTTAGTAGTCTACCTCCAAAGTTAACCAGGTAAGGAGTACGTTAGCAGAGGATCTGTTTAAAATCCACAAAGAAATAAAATACTGTACATGTACAATGTACAATGACATGAATGCACATGTGAGCCCAGGTCAGCCAGGGGTGGCATTTTTAGTAATGGTATAAGAGAGAGGAATTTCCAACCGCAATAGAGCAGATTTTGGTAAACCCCGACTCCACCTTTCCACCTCTGGGGTTAGCATCCTACAGAGCAGGATGTCAAACCGGAGCAATTTTGTTTGAAGACTTGAAAATGTTAATGGAATAGCATTGTTTTGGCTGTTTTATCACTTTTAAAGACATAATTTGAATTATAAACCAGGATTTCATCTTTACACTCTGTTTTGGTATGACACCTGCTACAGAGACCCTCACATGGAGGGTGTTGATAATCATGAGCATAACCTGATTAGCCAGTTCATCCAACCATCTCCACCATCAACTGACATCTGTGACTCCATCCTCACCCTGACCATTACAAGGGAGTCATTATTTTTAGAGGTGATACATTGAGAGATTCAAGGGTGGATGCTCTAATTAACCTTTTCCTAAATCTTGTAAACCCTTAGGCGCCGAGCTCTTCAACAGCCAGTGTTCCATTAAGTGCCAGTCCTAAGGATTTGTAACTGTTATTCAATTTTCTTTCACAAATCTCTTCCCTCTTTTACTACAGTACTTATCTATATATCTATTTTCAGGTAGGAAGTCGGTGGTTCCCCAGCATCCTGTGTCCACCAGCCTGAGAGAAGAAGACCTGCCACCAAAGACCATAGTGGACCTGAGGCTAGTGCAGTTACTGGAAAAACTCTCACTTGTAGATTTTGCCAACAAGGAAGGAATAGCTGTATTGGAAGCGGCAATTAGGTGAGAAAAACAAATAACACTACTGTCAGTCAGGTAATATATTTATCAGTCAGTAACTAGCCGGCCGGTATTTTAATTTTATGCCATACATAATTAATCATTAAATTTAATACAATCCCAACCATAAATGATAAATGTCTTCAATATTACGTGCACAGTGCATTGTTCATATACAGTATTCTATCATGACTCATTCAGTTCAAAAGTAATAATTCGCACTTGTTTATTTATTCTATCTTAACTCAATCAGTTCAAAAGTAATAATTTGCACCATTCTTTCCCAGGATGGCTGACCGTCTGAGCGTAGTGAACACAGAAGGCGTGGAACCCATGATCACTGTGTTGGAGGACAGGTACGACACTCCAGCATTTGGTATCAATTAACCCTCTCACGACCAGATGACGCAGAGGTTGACAGATTAGCAATAAGAAATAGAGTTCTCTCACTCTTATAATTACCTCTCCAAAATTAGTTTTCTGCCCACAGCTAACTCAAAGACAACTGCAGAGGTTAAAGTAACTAAACTAAAGGTTTCTAAATACCCCTGATGGTAACAAAGGCTTTAAAGTATCCCTAATAGGCTCAAAATTGCATCAAGAACGTGAGAGGGTTAAAAGGCTAATCCAGGTTTTTCACGGGTATACACCTTGGTCATTAAACCCTTTCCGTACCGGCGACGTCTGTTATATTTTTATTCTAGCTAGATTTATATGATTTTATGCGGCTTAAGAAAGATCTGTGGTAGCTTAAGGGGTTGATTGAGATAGTTTGAAGCCTTATAATTGCTAGAGATCCTTCCTAAACTGAATAGAATTGTCTAATAGTTTCCAGAATATAATGAAAAAGACGTCGCTGGTACAGAAGGGGTTAAGCGGAGGTTTTTAGTTCGCTCCCTAGACCTCCATCAAGCATAAAATTACACCCCCTAGACCCCCTTTCAAGATAAATGTGTAAATTTTTTCGGTAGAAAAATGTCCGGGCCAAAGGCCGGTTCCTCTTAACCCGGGAACTGCCGGGAGACTCTTAAGAGTTCCCCCGGCGGACTGCGGGGAGACTCTTGAGAGTAAGTAAAACAAAAAATCAACTTTTGACATCGAATTTTTTTTTTTTTTGTATTTTTTTTTTTTTGTATTTTTTTTTTTTTTTTGGCCCCTGGGCCATGCAAAATCTCAGTCCTCTACCTCCCCTCCTTCCCCACTCTCCTCCTCTCCTTCAGTTATCACCTATTTTCCCTGTTATTCCCTTATTCTGAGGTATATTTTCGTGCTAACATTAGCGAGTTGCAAGCAGGGTGTTGTCATCACTGATGGCAAGCGAGTGCAAGAGAGAGAGAGAGAGTATCGATCGACTGTGTCTCAGTGGCCTTGGGGGAAATTGGCGGGAAAGCAGGTTGCCTCACCCATACATTATACAACTCGCGGGCTATATCTCCGATTTTGACCATCCAAACGCTGTTTTCACTCGTTTTATTGTTGTTTCAGGTTAATACCTTTATAATCAACCCATAATAGGCGCATATGGATAAGTATTAATGCTATTAATGGTACAATGAATATTTTAGTGACGGAAACACCTCAAATACGTCGGCACAGGGGGACGTTTCCAATTACCCCCATGCGCACTTGTTAGGTTAAGTTACAGGCTTGCTATCGCTCGCCAGGTAAAAATTGACACCTAAATGGCACAAAAGATTCTAAAATTTACAGAAATGGGGCGAAATTTCTTAAAATCGCCCAAACTAATGGGGCGAACATCTCAACAGTCTCAAAAACAATTGGGCTAAACATGAGGGAGAAAGGGGTTCAAAACAAAAATCCCTCCAATGGAAAAATCTCCCACTTAATGACCACTCTCCCTGCAGCGTCAGTGTCGATTCCCACTAACCTGGAGATTCCTACTCCAGACCACCTCATCTCTCATCCCAGGTCTTCCCCATTCTACCCCAACTGTCGTCTTTCCAACAACTTCCATACCTCTAACGCGCTTAACCCTTTCAGCACGATGACACCTTTATACTTGTTACTTTGGCTAAAAGTACGGTACATGATTTTATGCAGCTCAAGAACAACCTACAATATCTATCTATCTATTTCCAGACATTCTAATCCCTGAGGGGGTGGCCACAAATATATCTCCTCTAAATACCTCATTCCTTTGTCAGTCAGCGCCCCTCCTGCCACCCAAAATTATTTTCACTCATATACCTCTCAACTCCATCCTTCCACCTCACTCTTGGTGTTCCTCTTCCTCTCTGCCCTTCCACATCACTTTCATACACTCATTCTCTCATTTGCTATACGCTCTACATGACCGAAGCACCTCAAGGTGTTCCTCTTCACACTTCCTGCACGTCCATATCCACACCATAATGCTCTCGTACTTCCTCATTTTATCCTAGGTTCGAGTCCTTGGAGTGCCTCATGTATTCATTATTTTCATTGATTTCATTAATTAGGTTTATTTGTAAGTTACTGTAATTAGTGGGTTGGTGATAATATGAATTTATCTGTCTATCTTTCCATATGACTCCACATGCACTTCTCAAGCAACTAATTTCCACCCCTCTCACTCTTTACTTATGTCTCTCCAACAACGTCATGCTTCACACCCGTACTTCAGTGTCGGGATTACTACACTATCATGCAATTGCTTTTTTACTTCCATGCTCACCAACTTATTCATTGCCACTGCTTTCAGCATGTTCAACCCTCTTTCTCTGTTGTACCCTCTCTCGCACTTCATCCTCTATATTCCCATCTTTACTCATCACACTGCCCAAATACTTAAGTGACCTGGCATCCATTGCCTGACCATTTAACCCCTTCTGTACCGGCAACGTCTTTTAAATTCTATTCTAGCTACTATTAGACAATTTTATTCAGTCTAAAAAGGGCCTCCAGCAATGAACAGGCTTCGAACTATACCGTAACACATAACCCTTTTTATTACCACAGATCCTTCATAAACTTCATAAAATTGTTTAAATATAGTTATATGTATGGTATGTATGTATATACCCAGGCACATACCCCATAGCTGGGGGTGGCCGACTCAAGACAGAGCTCGAACTGAAACAACATTCAAAGTTCCTCTCCCAGGTTCCGGGACCCCTTTCTCGCTCCCTCGCCCCTTTATCTATCTCGTCTAGTAGGTGAATTTTTAGTAGGTGAATTTTACAAGGGGGTGTGGTTTTAAGCTTGATGGAGGTCTAGTGAGGAAACTAAAAAATAAATATAAAGTAGAATCACATACTTTCATTAATTTAATTTGGGGTGTTATTGGTGTTAATAACAACGTTAAAAATTAAAATAAACATTAAAATTTATAAATAAATAGACCAAAAACTAACCACTACCCTCCTTCAACAGATCGCTGACCCTAGCGGACGACGAGGTAGACGGCGAGGACCTGAGTGAAGAGGTGGTGAACTGTGCCCAAACCACCGAGGACGACAGCTTTGTGGTCCCGCCTGGCAACATCACCTACACCCAAGAGAAGACCTACCACACGCATCTAAAACCACAGGATGATAAGGGTTCACATTCTCCTTTATAGCATTAACATCACATACACACAATAGAAGGCCTACCACACGCATCTAAAACCACCACAGGATAAGGGTTCACATTCTCCTTTATAACATCACCTACACACAAGAGAAGACCTACCACACGCATCTAAAACCACCACAGGATAAGGATTCACATTCTCGTTTATAATATTACATGGGCAGCTTTTGTTGTCCACTCTCAGTAGCATCACTTATACAGTTATACATTTATACAGTAGCCCACATTAAGAGAAGAGATGATTAAAACTGGGTGAAGGAAGGCCGCACTATGAATATGGGGGGGAGCTGCGTGTAGGGGTAGACCTAGGAAAGACATGGGATCAGGTACTTCGGTCTGATCGCAACATAAAGGAACCTGACAATAGAGGCAGCCCAGAACTGGGTCGCCGGGAGTGCCGCCATTTAGGATGTGAGACTGCAACCAAGCTCTCTACGGACAAAGCGGTCTTTAAACTTGTATGTATAGATGTATGTAATCTTAGCTATGAATTCAATCCTCTCATGGTTAATTTTCAAGGCAAGATAGTACCTTTGAAGTTAACCATGCAGGAAACACATATTAGCAGAGGATCTACTCAAAATTCAGAAGAAAAATCAATTAAATGAAAAGGCTTAGATACAAGCATGCATGACATATGCTAGCACCTTGGTCACTGAATGGTGGTAGTGGAAACAGAGAGTAATCCCCAACTTCAACATCTTTCCCAGAATCAAGACAAGTTCTTGTAATGCACTAACTAATTGTAATAATAACTACTACAGTACATCCACCCTTTATTCTTATTTGAAGAACCAGGTTATAGTCTCATGGAGGACTATGCCTTCGGACACGTGGCAAGTTTATTAAACTTCAACCATGGTTGAAGTCTAATAAACTCAACACGTGTATTGAGGCACAGTCTTCCACGGGACTATAACCTGGTTCTTCAAATAAGAGTTGAGGTTTTTAAAATAGTCATGGTTGAAATATAATAAACCCAACACGTGTATGAAAAGTTTTCTGTCCAAAGTGACCAAGTGCAAACTCGCCAGGTTAGAAAATATAGAAAATAGATTGATTTAATTACAAAATAAACTAAGATTGAGGATAAGTGTCTAAAAAGACTTGCATCTGGGTGTTCATGGTGGTATTATATTTGTATGATACAGTACTTTAAAAAATTAGTAGGGTGATTATTTTCTTGTGCAGTTTTCAATGTCGTGCACTTCCTTGATTGACAGGGCTAGGGCATACCATTGTTATGGGGACTTTACTGGACATTTGCCATGAATTGCTAGACTGAGCTGCCCAAACTCTTGCCATCTACCAATGGCACGGCTTGGGATCGAACTGCAGACCCTTCGATCAGCAGTCAAATGCGCTATTGATCATACCACCGCCCGTGACATTATTTCGTTATCAGAGTTCAGATGGGTATATGTGCAGGCTAAAATGAATATGCAGTATTCGAGAATGCATAATATATCGTAGACTTGTACATAAACTTTTAAAATATATAACTGTCTTGATAGCCTAGTGCTTAGTTTGCGGAATTTCGGTGTGAGTATCCTAGGTTCGAGTCCATGGAGTACCACATGTATTCATTACTTTCATTGATGTCATTAGTTAGGTTTATTTGTAAATTAATTGGTGAGTTGGTGAAAACAAATATGAATAAAGAGTTTATAAAATATTGTTTATAGTCATTGTATCATAGAGTTTTGAAAGAAGTTTTTCTGAAAATAATTTATTGGAGTGCTCAAATAAATATGATTAAAGAAGTTGAATTTTTCTAAAAACTTGTTTTATTTAACCCTCTCCGACATATGACGCAATTTTGAGCCTATTGGGGATACTTTAAAGTCTTTGTTACCATCAGGGGTATTTAGAAACCTTTAGTTTAGTTACTTCAACCTATGCAGTTGTCTTTGAGTAAGTTGTGGGCAGAAAACGAATTTTGGAGAGGTAATTATAAGAGTGAGAGAACTCTATTTCTTATTGCTAATCTGGCAACCTCTGCGTCATATGAGTCTGAAGGAGTTAATCATTATACATACATGTGAAGTGGAATGTTTTATACAAATTAAAAAAAAATGGTCTTGTCAAATAAAATCTTGGCAAAAGTTGGCTAATTTTTGTTATAAGAGGCTTGTATTTATTTTGGTATCCATTATGTGTCCGCAAACTCGTGTTACTGGGATTTAATTTATGCTGTATATTTGAGATGAAGCCGATCATTTTAACGATCAATGGATGAATGGTGACTGAACAAATGGTTTCATGGAATTTTGCACAGCTATGAAAATGGTGGTATTCAACAGTATGAAATGTGTCCATTCTACCCAAATCCAATTTTTGCCCCTCTTTCGGGCCAGCCCTATAAGAGTTTTGTTCTGAGACTTAGGGCTGTATTCTATCACCACACTAAACTTTTCCAGATAGTGATTATTTGATTTTTCTAAAGCATTATTTCCACATAGCGATTTTGATAAGTTTGTTTGATTTTATATAGTGTCGTCCCTGTTTTGTTTTTTTTAGTTTGCAAGTTTTACATTATAATAACAAATTTTTGTATTTACAAGGTCTATGAGATTATGGTACATAAGAGGAGGGAGTCATTCTAATTAGTGGGTCTTGAAGCTCTTAACAAGGGTGCCAATTGGAGGACTGTTTAAATCGATCTGCTATATTTACTGTGGTCTTGAATTCACCATATACGACGGTGTGTTCCAGAATAATTTGGTTGTGTGTCAACTGACATTATAGCCCTTAGAAGTTTGGTTGAACTTTCCAGTTGGTGGTTCATGTCTTTCCTTTATCGGTCATGGCTGTCAATCATTCACAAACTATACAAGCCAAATATTTACAAAAACAGACGGGGATGGGGACACTGATATTAGTCCTGTTCCCTATATAGATATGGTACCCTCATTTAATGTTTTAATGAAGTCCCAATTGTGAACCCCAATCCCTTCCTCCACACTATTTGGCTGACCCCCGCTCTTCCCTAGTTCCCAGTTGAATTCATTGCTGGATTTCCTTCCTTTCTCTAGATTTTGTTAGTTGCACTCGGTGCATGGTTGTTCAGTTCATTGCTTCTGCCTGTTCGTTATTTGCATCAGTTGTGTGCGCTTTTGGAAATTATGAGTGCTGGTGTTACTGGCAGTGGTGGTAGGGTGTGCATAATATAATTGTGGCCTTGTGTTATGACTGTTGGCAGAGGCAGTTGATAATTATGTTGTTTACCATGTCTGCCTTTGCCATGATTTTTTTTCTATGTGGATGAGGGAGACAAAAAGCAAAACTGCCTGTGATGAGTGCCTCCCCAGAGTTGAAAGAGTGACAGGGCCAAAATCAAGGAACGTTCGAGCCAAAATATCTGGATACACGGAGTGTGAAGCAATTTAAGTCATAGGATGAGGGAAAGATGGATTCAGGGAGAGATTTCCATAGCTCAGCTGTTGAATAGAAGACAGAATGGGAGTATCGTTTCACTCTTGAGTTGAAGAGTTGCACAGCCACAGAGTAGGGGTGGGATTGTGTTTCAAGACAACGTACCCTACGTAGAAGAGGTGGTATACACTGAGAGAGCTCTGAGGAACAATGATTATTGTACAATAGTAGCAATAGAATAGCGAGAGAGATGCAACATTGCGGCGAAGAGAGAGAGAGATTGCAGAGTCGGTGAGTGGACGGGAGTTAATGATACGGAAGGCTTTCCTCTCCCACGATGATCATCCCTCATGGCCTTTACGCTATTTGGCTTCACAAGATTACAAGGCAGGGCCCAGACCACAATCATGAACCCAGCACCCCAATTATCAACCCTCTAGACCCCAATCATTAACACAACACCCCAATCATCATTCCCTAGACTGCAATTATTACCCCAGACCACATTCATCACCCCCAGACCACAATCATCACCCTCCAGACCACAATCATCACCCCAGACCACAATCATCACCCCCCGACCACAATCATCACCTCCCGACCACAATCATCACCCTAGACCACAATCATTACCCCAGACCACAATCTTGATCACCCCCCAGACCACAATCATCACCCCCCAGACCACAATCATCACCCCAGACCAAAATCATCACTCCCCGACCACAATCATCACCCCAGACCACAATCATCACCCAGACCACAATCATGATCACCCACCAGACCACAATCATCACCCCCAGACCACAATCATCACCCCCCAGACCACAATCATCACCCCCAGACCACAATCATCACCCCCAGACCACAATCATCACCCCCCAGACCACAATAATCATCCCAGACCACAGTCATCACCCCCCAGACCACAATCATCACCCGGTCTGGATATACAGTATATAGTAATGGACTATGGGGTATGGCAAATCTATTAACCCTTTGAAGCTCTGACGCGTTTTAGCAGTTTATTTTGGCTATCATTGAACGATGTTATGCAGCTTAGGAAGTATCAGTGGGAAGTATCAGTGGGTATAAATACTATCTCAATCAACCCTTTGACTTCCATATACCATTACTAATCTGAATAAAATCGTCTAATAGTAGCCAGAAACAGAACAGAAACGCGTATTGGAGCTTGAAAGGGTTAAAAAACAAAACAAAAAAAACACGGTGGACTAGAGAACCGATCGGACCTATAATTATATATATATATATATATATATATATTCTTTTTTGCCGAATACCAACACATAAACACAAGATATTTTTAAACTGCAGCATGTTTTAGGAAATATTTGTAAAACAATACCATTCCTGAATAAAATTACCTTGTAGATAAAAGTAACTTGAGATTGAAGTTGTAGCTGTCAACCTGTCATGCCATACCGTATGTGGAATGTGTATGACAAGTGCCATCAATCCTCACAGCAATGTCCCATGACAGTGTGTCAGAGTTGTTGTCTTGCTTCCTCTACACCGACAATATTGACTCGTAATAACAGACATGCAGCTTACTCACTGCCCTTTTTTGTTTCCTCTCTCTCTCTTTTTTTTCTTTTTTAGCTTAAGGGGAGTCACCTCATTTTTTTTTTGTACTCTCCCTCTCTCTTCCTCACTCTCTGGGTTGTATCCATTTGGCCCTATTCAGCCTACTGTTTTAAGACTTTTATCCCCAGTTGGGTGTCGATTTTTTCCTGGAGAACGGTAGCGAGCCAGCATATTTATATAAATGTTTTTGATAGCAAGCTAAATTTGTAAATTTTTCGATAGAAAAATGTATCCGGCGAAACCGGATTTCTCAATACAATGCTGACTCGCTATCGCTCGCCAGGAAGAAATCGACACCTGGATGGGGATAAACGTCTTAAAACAGTAGGCTGAATGGGGCCGAATGGATACAAGCCAGAGAAAGAGAGAAAATGAGAGAAAAAAACAGGTCACCCCTCTTAATTGGGAAGGCCATCAGCACCTGCCTCCATATCCTCCAACAGCTAAATGACCAAAAAGTCACTCAGTATTTTTCACTCAAATAATCTTGACCGACACAATGAATCAGTTTAATTTGGACCATGTACTGACACAATGAATCAGTTTAATTTGGACCATGTACTGACACAATGAAGCAGTTTAATTTGGACCATGTACTGACACAATGAAGCAGTTTACTTTGGACCATGAACCACCGCAAACACAGTATACCAGCTTCAGTTGGTATGGGGAGATTGTAGGCACCAATCGAGTAGGGTTAGGGTAGTACCCAGTGGAGGCCACATAGGCAAGCCTTTCGTATCGTTAATTCCCGTCCACTCACAAACTCTCTCTCTTCGCCGCAATGTTGCATCTCTCTCGCTATTCTATCGCTACTACAATAATCAGTGTTTCTCGGAGCTTTCCCAGTGTATACCATCTCCTCTACGCAGGGTACGTAGTACCCGTCTTGCAACACAATCCCACCCCTACTCTGTGCAACTCTCCAACCCAAGAGTGAAATGCTATTCTCAGACTTTCTTCTATTCAACTGCTGAGCTCTGGAACTCTCTCCCAGAATCAGTCTTTCCCTCTTCCTATGACTTAAATTGCTTCAAACTCTGTGTGTCCAGGCATTTTAGCTCGAACGTCCCTTGATTTTGGTTCTGTCACTCTTTCAACTTTGGGAGAGGCACTCGCTGCAGGCAGTTATGCCTTTTGTCTCCCTCATTCACATAGAAAAGAAAAAAAATTATAAGGAGTTGGTGGAACTCCTGTTTCATTTGCCTGGCTTCCCTCGCTGTTTCTATTTGTGCCTCCCGTACACAGAGGGTAATCCACCCAACTTTGACAAACACCTCTTCATTTTAATTTCGCTACACTTAACAAGCAAACCACACTGCTTTCCAATACACCTAAATTACCTCAAACGTACCTTGATTTTGGCTGTCACTCTTTCAATCTTGGGTGGGACACATGTTACAGGCAGCTTTGCCTTTTTGTCTCCTTCATGCACATAAAAAAGAAGCTTCCTATTCGGATCTTGCGGCTCTGGTACCCACTATTAATACACAATTAATACAAAATCGTCTTTACTTCTGACAAGCATACTATAATTTAATTACCCCCACTTGAGGTAAGGGGCCTTCACATTTAGCAGAGAAAATTTAATATAACTCACTTCAATTTGGCTCTCAGTCGCTCTTGTACACTCGGATGCCATAGTCTCTAGCCCACTCATAACAATTCGTGGATCCGTTATGTTTTTCGTTATGCAATTATAACTACTTGGATTAATTTTTGGATAGAACTTTCTTTTCAATAAATAGTATATATAGTTTTGTAGTTGATTTATAGAAAACTATATTGATAAGTTGGTTTCCAGAGATATACTTCCATAGTTAGAAATATGTGAAGTCTACGAATATTTATGAGTGGGTAGAGACTATGGTATCCGACTGTACCTTTGGAGGAGACAACTTTCAAGCTTTGCCATTTGTCTCCTTCGTAAACATAGGAAAAAAAAAAACCCAACTACCTAACTGCGTGTCTCACAAGGCGACTACAAAGGGATGACCGGACCCAATGGTTAGCAAACTGTACAGTTATTTAGACTTACATAAATATAGTTTCGAAGTTATACTCTATTCCAAATAAGTAGGCCAAAGCTATTGAACATTAATCTTCATAACTTACAAACGACTAGAGTAATCCAGCTAATATTTCTACCATTTGGGAAGGGCCAGGTGTGGAAATTTAAGCCCATTTGCTCTAGCCCTTTTTGAGTTACAGAGGTTAGGTTTCATGATTTCTGGCCTACTAATTTGGAATAGCTACTTTTGTAGGCGATTGTAAATGTAGTGTGTCGACCTGATATTTATCTCCGTCAACGTAGTTGGATCGAGGTTATGTTTTCACCTCCGCTTGTCTGTCTGTCTGTTTGTCTGTCTGTAAACAAGATATCTCGCAAAGTTATGAACCAATTTTCACGAAAGTAGGTGGGCAGATAGGATATGCGCCAAGGAAGAAGTGTTTCAATTTAGGAGGTGATCAGTAGAGCTCATACCTCTGCCAGCGTAGGCAGTTCACAAAGTTATGGACCGATTTTCACTGCAGTTGGTGAGCAGACAGGATACGCGCCAGGGAAGAAATTATTAGATTTAGGAGGTGATCGGTAGAGCGCATACCTCCACCAGTGTAGGCGGAGGTATGTTGTCTCCCGAGTGCCCCCTTAGTTTTGCTTTAGTTAACCCTTTGAGTATCATGAAGCGTTTTGATAGTTTATTCTGGCTATCATTAGTCGAATTGATTTAGCTTAAGGTGAACTTGTGGGAGCTAAAGAGTTAATCGAGATAGAATTTTCCCCTTTGATTCCTAAATATCCTTCCTAAATTGCACAAAATCGTCTAAGGATAACCATAATATAATGTAAGAATGCGTCTTGGATCCTCAAGAGGTTAATGTGATAGAGCTCATAGAAATATTGTATTTAATGAGCTTAAATTTGGATCTTAACTTCTATACTAGTAATACATTTTTTATCTTTAATAAATACGAAAATAGATTTGAATTGAGAGAGAGAGAGAGAGAGAGAGAGAGAGAGAGAGAGAGAGAGAGAGAGAGAGAGAGAGAGAGAGGCCAATGCTGTATGGGATGAGTGCCAACTAATGAGGCTATTCTGGTAGTGAGGTCTGTAGCCTAACTCATGTACCCTCCACCATCACCAACACTATCATCACTATCATCATCACATTACTACTACTACTACTACTACTGCCAGCCTACTACTACTATCATCATAACTAACCACCATCACTACCACTATCATCATCACACTACCGGTACTACTACTATATAACTATTAATACCATCATCTCAACCACTAACCACCACCATCACCACTACACTACTAGGTCTACTACTATCATCACCACACTTCTACTACTATCATCACCACACTTCTACTACTATCATCACCACACTTCTACAACTACAATCACCACACTACTACCATTACCATCACCACAAACTACCACTACCATCATAACAACCACTATCATCATCATTAACTACCACTGCCATCATCACTCCCACTATCATCATCATTAACTACCACTGCCATCATCACTACCACCATAACAACCACTATCATCATCATTAACTACCACTGCCATCATCACTACCACTACCATCATAACAACCACTACCATCATAACAACCACTATCATCATCATTAACTACCACTGCCATCATCTACCACTACCATCATCACACTACTACTATCACGATCACTAACTACCACTGCCATCATCACTACCACTAACTACCACAAAAGTCGGTTTTATTTCAGCTGATGGTAAATTGAATCCCTGAACAGTTTATTTCTCGATACTGAATACAAAAATGTGAAACAACTATGTCTCTGTGTCTTATTATCGCAAAGTTTTAATAATTAACACCATATTTCACTACAAAATCTTCAAAATAACTGAAAATCTTTGATGGGAACTTTGCAATCTACCATCAGCTGGAAAAAAATAGACTAGCCTATACCATCACTACATTACTAATACTATAATCGTTATTGAATACTACTACTACTACTACTACTACTACTACTACTACCACCATATCCCACTATTATCACTAACACTATCATCACTATACTCTGTTCATTATAGGTAGCCAGAAATCCTGACACTTAACCTCATATAACTAAAAAAAGACGAGTAATTGAGTTAATTTGTCTACCAATTGGGAAGAGTCAGCCAGGGAATACGTGTGGAATATACAACCCATTTGCTCTAGCCCTTTTTGAGTCACAGAGGATAGAGGTCACAATTATTGGTCAACCTATAATGAACAGAGTGTAGAGCTACTACTACCATGGTCACTACCCCCATACATTGTCACCACTATCACCATCATCACTCACTACATTCACCATCATCACTCACTACTACTACTAACACACACTACTACTACTACCTACTACTACTACTACTACTAACTACTACTACTACTACTACTACTACTACTACTACTACAACAACAACAACAACAACAACAACTACTACTACTACTACTACTACACTTACCAACCCCTCATCATGCACACCCTCATCATGCACACACTCAACTATCACTATCATCAACTTCACATAACAGACACATTCTCTGAACGCGATACCTGCATTGTTATGATATTAAAAAAAATCCATTTTAGCAATTTTGAGTATGCAGTTTTCTTATCCATTCCGAAATGAGAATGAGGCAGTTTCTGTAAGCAATATAAATTTTCTGTAAGCAATATCAATTTTCTGTAAGCAATATCAATTTTCTGTAAGCAATATCAATTTTCTGTAAGCAATATCAATTTAGCTTGTAAATTTCAACTGAATTTCTAAGCAAATGCTGACAAATAAAATTCCTTTTCTCCCTTTTATGCAGGATTGGGTATGCAGTTTTCTCACCAAGCAAAATTTGAAAGACGTCGTTTCTGTTGGCTATATAAAGGCAACTGTATGTGGTTGCCAAATTTCAGCTTAGCCCCTTGAGGATATTGACGCGTTTTTCGGCAATTTATTCTGGCTATCATTAGACGATTTTATTCAGATTAAGGGGGTAGTACTCTCTTTTTCTGAACCCCCTTCACCCTCATGTTTAGAATATTAGTTTTGATATTTTAGGTCATCCGATCCGTTAGTTTGGCAATTTTAAGACTTGTCGCCTAATTTCTTTATCAATATTAAGATCTTTCGTGCCATTTAGGTGTCGATTTTTTCCTGGCGAGCGATAGCGAGCCTGTAATTTTTGAAGAAGGCCGGGTAAAGTTATCTAGAAAGGGGGTCTAGGTGTTGTTTAAGCTAGATGGAGGTGTAGCGAGGAAACTAAAAAAATATATGAATAAATATATATAATTATAATAAATATATATAATTATAATAAATATATATAATTATAATAAATATATATAATTATAATAAATATATATAATTATAATAAATATATATAATTATAATAAATATATATAATTATAATTATATATACTAAAACAAAACAACAAGCACTACCCCTTGAGGATCGTGACGCGTTTTGGGCAGTTTATTCTGGCTATCATTAGACGATTTTATTCAGATTAGGAAGGGTATGTGGAAGTCAGAGGGTTAATTGAGATAGTCTTTACCCTTTCAAGTCCCACAGATCCTTCCTAAGCTGTATAAAATCGTCTAATGACAGCCAGCATATAGTTTCAAATCGCGTCACAATAACTACGACGACAATTCCAGTTTATTTTCAACCCTTTCGTTACCGGTGACGTCTTATTTATTTGATGTCAGCGTCATTTAGACTATTTTATGAAGCTTAGGGAGGATGTATGGCAGCTAAAAGGATGAATTGAGTTAGTCGGTATCCTTTTTAAGCGTTAGACGTCTCTCTTAAGCTGAATAAAATTGTCTAATAGTTGCCAGAATATAATGAAAAGGACGTCACCGGTACTGCATGGCTTAACCCCTTCTGTGCCGGTGCTGTCCTTTTCACTTCATTCTGGCTTCTATTAGACGATTTTATTCAGTTTACAAAGGGCCTGCAGCAATTAACAGGCTTCGAACTATCTCATTTAACCATTTTTAATACCACACATCCTTCTTAAACTGCACAAAAGCTTTTACATATACTGTATACCGGTAGTTAGAATAAAATTTAACAGACGTCGCCGGTACAGAAGGGGTTAAGGGGGGTCACCAGCTTTTTTGTTTGATCTTTCTCTAATTTTTTCTCTTTCCCTGGCTTGTATCCATTCGGCCCCATTCAGCCAACTGTTTTAAGACGTTTATCCCCATCCAGGTGTCGATTTCTTCCTGGCGAGCGATAGCCAGCCAGCATTGTATGGAAAATCCGGCTTCGGAGACATTTTTCTATCGAGAAATGTACAAATTTAGCTTGCTGTCAAAACAAATACATATATATGCTGGCTCGCTACCGCTCTGCAGGAAAATATTGACACCTGGATGGGGGTAAACGTCTTAAAACAGTAGGCTGAATGGGGTCGAATGGATACAAGCCAAAGAGAGAGGGAGAGAAAGAGAAAAAAAGAGAGGTGGGCTCCATTAATATAATACATGTGATACTGTGCCCTGTCCATCATAGGTAAGCCAGAAAACCCGACCCACCAACCTCTCATAACCCAGAAAACCCGATCCACCAACCTCTCATAACCCCCCAACCTCTCATAACCCAGAAAACCCGATCCACCAACCTCTCATAACCCCAAAAAACCCGACCCACCAACCTCTCATAACCCCCCAAAACCCGACCCACCAACCTCTCATAACCCCAAAAAACCCGACCCACCAACCTCTCATAACCCCAAAAAACCCGACCCACCAACCTCGCATAACCCCAAAAAACCCGACCCACCAACCTCTCATAACCCAAAAAACCCGACCCACCAACCTCTCATAACCCAAAAACCCGACCCACCAACCTCTCATAACCCCAAAACCCGACCCACCAACCTCTCATAACCCCCAAAACCCGACCCACCAACCTCTCATAACCCCAAAAAACCCGACCCACCAACCTCTCATAACCCCAAAAAACCCGACCCACCAACCTCTCATAACCCCAAAAAACCCGACCCACCAACCTCTCATAACCCAAAACACGACTACAGTAATCGAGTTAATATTTCTGTCAATTGACCACTTGCGAGTTTCGTTCTATAAGGAAGTTGGAGCTGTAGACATCGATATGGAGCAGATTCACCCACTATAATATGATTGTATTACATCTACATAACACCCAATTAAACATACTTTCTAGCCATCAGAAACCTACATTATTATTTCATTTCTATTTACATCGATATCTACCTGAAATTCGCAAGTGGTCGATTGGGAAGAGTCAGCCAGGAAAGAGGTGTGGGAATGTACAACCCATGTGCTCTATACCCTGTTTCAAATAGGTAGTCCAGCAATCGTGAACGCTAACCTCTGTAACTCAAAAAGGGCTAGAACAAATGGGCTGTACATTTCTAAACCTATTCCCTGGCTGACCGTTTCCCATATGGTAGCAATATTAGCTGGATTACTCTAGTTGTTTGTGAGTTATAGAGGTTATTGTTCAAGAGTTTTGGCCTACTTACTTTTAATAGAGTATAGCACCATAATCACCCTCAAACCCGTAACCAGCACTAAAATAGTCGACGTGAAAAACCCCACTATGTAATAACTCTTGATGGTGTAATGGTCAATTCTGTATGTGATATCATGGGTTCGAATCCTGTGAGAACATTCACTAATTTCCTTTGGGGTGTTATTGGTGTTCAGAACGCTGTTAGACATATAATAGTATCACGATCTAAAGTCCACTGATGTTTCTCAAATCGCTCAGGAATTGCGGTGGGTCGTATGTATCTGCATACTTAATAACATGTAAAACAAAATATTCAATACCAAATATATATATATATATATATATATATATATATTATATATATATAGAGAGAGAGAGAGAGAGAGAGAGAGAGAGAGAGAGAGAGAGAGAGAGAGAGAGAGAGAGAGAGAGAGAGAGAGAGAGGTGTAAGGCTTGGCACTTGGCAGTTACATTTCACCAAAAGCAGCTCCCCTCTCATATTTTACAAACTCTCGAGAGTTTATGTTGTTTATATATTCTGTATATAGGCCCCCTTCGCCCTCATGTTTAGACAGCCTCGTTAGTTTTGAGATATTAACCCCTTGGAGCTCTGCTACGTTTTAGCAGTTTATTTGTTGACTAGCATTAGACTATTTCATGCAGCTTAGGAAGGATTTGTGGGTATTAAGAGGGTATAGACTATCTCAATCAACCCTCTGACTTCCATATACCCTTCCTAATCTGAATAAAATCGTCTAATAATATCCAGAAAACAAAACAAGAAGTGCGTCATCGATCCTCAGAGGGTTTAAGACGTTCGCCCCATTAGTTTGGTGATTTAAGACCTTTTGCTTTATTTTGTTGTCAAAAATTTTACATTTCAGGCCATTTAGGTATAACATTTTCCTGACGAGCGATACCGAGTCTGAAATTTAGGAGGACCGGCTTGCGGCCGGGATATTTTTGTACCGAAAAAGTATACACATTGATCTCGAAGGGGGGTTCTTGGCGGTATTTCAGGCTATAAGGAAGTTGGAGCCGTAAACATCGATATTAAACAGGAATGTAATAATAATGTAGGTCTTTGATGGCTAAAAAGTATACTGAGTTAGGTTTCATGTGTTTATTTATGTAGTGCAACCGCATTTAAGCTGGTCATTCTGCTAAATATCGAAGTATGCAGCTCCAACTTCCTTATAGAACGAACCTCGCAAGTCGTCAAAGCTCACCTTAACCCCTTCTGTACCGGCGACGTATTTTTAATTTTATTCAAGCTATATTTAGAGGATTTATGTGCAATTAAAGAAAAATCTGGATTAGTAAGAAGGATTAAGGGGAGATCTCCACTTGAGGGATTTTTTTCTTGACCCCTTTCTCCCTCATGTTTAGCCCCATTGCTTTTGATATTATAAAACGTTTGCCCCATTAGTTTAGCGATTTTAAGAACTTTCACCCCATATTAAGACCTTTCGTGCAATTCAGGTGTCGATTGTATCCTGGCGAGCGATAGCGAGCCTGTAATTTAAGAGGAACCGGCCTTCGGCCAGGACATTTTTCTACCGAAAAATGTACAAATTTATCTTGAAAGGGACTCAAGGGGGTGTAATTTTAAGCTTGATGGAGGTCTAGGGAACAAACTAAATACCTCCCCTTAAGTGCTGTTAATGCTGGAGGCCCTTTTGAAACACCACACGGCAATCAGATCACAGCCATACCATACCAAATCACAGCCACATCACAACTACACCACAGCTATGAACAGCAGTACATCGCAAGACAGTCATACCACACCACACCATAGTCACAGCCCAACCACACCACATCCACAGCACATATAACACCACAGACATACCACATCCACAGCACAATAACACCAGTCATACCACACCACACCATATCACTGCACACCATAGTCACAGCCCCAGCCTCACCACATCCACACCACATCCACAGCACAATAACACCACATCCACAGCACAATAACACCACATCCACAGCACAATAACACCACATCCACAGCACAATAACACCAGACATACCACATCCACAGCACAATATCACCAGACATCCCACATCCACAGCACAATAACACCACAGACATACCACATCCACAGCACAATAACACCAGAGACATACCACATCCACAGCACAATAACACCACAGACATACCACATCCACAGCACAATAACACCACAGACATACCACATCCACAGCACAATAACACCACAGACACACCACATCCACAGCACAATAACACCAGACATACCACATCCACAGCACAATAACACCACAGACATACCACATCCACAGCACAATAACACCACATCCACAGCACAATAACACCACAGACACACCACATCCACAGCACAATAACACCACAGACATACCACATCCACAGCACAACCACACCACATACATATGACATCACAGCACAACCACACCACAGCCACACTACACTACACCACAATTAAACCACACCACATCCACACCACATCCACACTACACCACAAACATACCCCACCCCACCACACCCCTCAGAGGTTACCCATCCCAGTTATAAATAGTCGGGATAAACAATACCGCGGGCCAACAGAACGTTTACAACCACTTGTATATCTTTTTAACCCTTCCACGATCCGGTTACGCATTTATTTTCTGTTTTCATTTATTGATCGATATATTAATTTATTTATTATTATTATTTGTTTAGTTAATTCCTCCCTAAGCCTCCATTAAGCTTAACCCTCTCACGTTCTTGACGCAATTTTGAGCCTATTAGGGATACTTTAAAGCCTTTGTTACCATCAGGGGTATTTAGAAACCTTTAATTTAGTTACTTCAACCTCTGCAGTTATCTTTGAGTTAGCTGTGGGCAGAAAACTAATTTTGGAGAGGTAATTATAAGAGTGAGAGAACTCTATTTAGTATTGCTAATCTGGCAACCTCTGCGTCATATGGTCGTGAGAGGGTTAAAAAGTCATCCCCTTCTAGAAAAATTTGTACATTTTTCAGTAGAAAAATGTCCCGGCCGAAGGCCGATTTCTCCTAAAATACAGGCTCGCTATCGCTCGCCAGGAAAATATCGACACCGAAATGGCACGAAAGATCTTTATAATAACAAAGAAATGGGGTGAAAGGTCCTAAAATCGCCAAACTAATGGGCCGAACGTCATAAAATCTGGAAACTAATGGGGCTAAACATGAGGGAGGAGGAGGGGGGGGGGGCATAAAAACCATCCATCCCCTTAAAGAGGTTTCCTGAACTACATAAACATCGTGGCTGTGAAGTAGATATTTAACCCCTTTCAAGATCCGATTACGCATTTCTTTCTGTTTTCGGGCTGTTATTAGACGATGTTCTTCAGATTAGGAAAGGTATATGGCAGTCAGAGGGTTATTTGAGATAGTCTTTACCTTCATGATTCCCACAGATCTTGCACATTCCTAAACTGTATACAATTCGTCTAATGATAGCCAGAATAATCTGTCAAAATGCGTCATAATCTTCAAAAGGTTAACTTACTGACTTCAAGAAATCACCATTAAACGTAGCAAAAATCGTCTTCGGTAGGTAAAGAAGGTCTATGAATCTGTGGGTAAGAGAGTGTTGAGAAAATAAACGTCATCATTAAACCTAACAAAATTGTCTGCCAGTAGCTTAAGGGAGCCCACCTCCATTTTGGTTTCTCTTTCTGTCCCTTTCTCTTTGGCTTGTATCCATTCGGCCCCATTCAGCCTACTGTTTTAAGGACGTTTTACCCTCATCCAGGTGTCAATATTTTCGCGAGCCAGCATATATATTATATATTTGTTTTGACAGCAAGCTAAATTTGTACATTTTTCGATAGAAAAATGTCTCCGGCGAAGCCGGATTTCTCCATACAATGCTGGTTCGCTATCGCTCGCCAGGAAGAAATCAACACCTGGATGGGGATAAACGTCTTAACACAGTTGGCTGAAAGGGGCCGAATGCATACAAGCCAGGGAAAGAGAGAAGAGGAGAGACATACAAAACAACCGGTGACCCTCCTTAAAGAAAGTCTAAGAATCTGTGGGTAAGAGTGTGTTGAATAACAAAAGTAATCATTTAACCTAACAAAATCGTCTGCCTGTAGCTGAAGGGGATAATATAGTGGCTATCTTTTGTTGGTATATTAATTAATGTATTCATATATTAATTAATGTATTCATATATTAATTAATGTATTCATATATTAATTAATGTATTCATATATTAATTAATGTATTCATTTATTAATTAATGTATTCATATATTAATCAATGTATTCATATATTAATTAATGTATTCATTTATTAATTAATGTATTCATATATTAATTAATGTATTCATATATTAATTAATGTATTCATTTATTAATTAATGTATTCATATATTAATTAATGTATTCATATATTAATTAATGTATTCATTTATTAATTAATGTATTCATATATTAATTAATGTATTCATATATTAATTAATGTATTCATTTATTAATTAATGTATTCATATATTAATTAATGTATTCATATATTAATTAATGTATTCATTTATTAATTAATGTATTCATATATTAATTAATGTATTCATATATTAATTAATGTATTCATATATTAATTAATGTATTCATATATTAATTAATGTATTCATATATTAATTAATGTATTCATATATTAATTAATGTATTCATATATTAATTAATGTATTCATATATTAATTAATGTATTCATATATGAATTAATGTATTCATATATTAATTAATGTATTCATATATTAATTAATGTATTCATATATTAATTAATGTATTCATATATAAATTAATGTATTCATTTATTAATTAATGTATTCATATATTAATTAATGTATTAATTTATTAATTAATGTATTCATATATTAATTAATGTATTCATATATTAATTAATGTATTCATTTATTAATTAATGTATTCATATATTAATTAATGTATTCATATATTAATTAATGTATTCATTTATTAATTAATGTATTCATATATTAATTAATGTATTCATATATTAATTAATGTATTCATATATTAATTAATGTATTCATTTATTAATTAATGTATTCATATATTAATTAATGTATTCATATATTAATTAATGTATTCATATATTAATTAATGTATTCATATATTAATTAATGTATTCATATATTAATTAATGTATTCATATATTAATTAATGTATTCATATATTAATTAATGTATTCATATATTAATTAATGTATTCATTTATTAATTAATGTATTCATATATTAATTAATGTATTCATATATTAATTAATGTATTCATATATTAATTAATGTATTCATATAGTTGTTTGTTTTCTCGCTAAACCTCCATCAAGCTGTAATACCCCCCCCCCCCCCCCTTCAAGATAAGTATGTGAATTTTTCGGTAGAACATTTTCTCGACCAAAGGCCGGTTTCTCCTAAATTTACAGGCTCGCTTTCGCTCGCCAGGATTAAATCGACAACTAAATGGCACGAAAGGTCTTATAGTGAACAACGATATGGTGATGGT
>JBAKBP010028812.1:0-28035 GCA_037953745.1 Lithodes maja | reverse complement strand
GTATTTTGCGAACAGACAGACACATGTACATAGAGGGGAGAGAGAGAGAGAGGGGGGGGGGGGGGCACTACCTTGCACTTCATACCTACAGCAACGTGCAGTGATATCCTGTGAGCTACAATCTCCTAATGCCTTACATAAACATTTATTAACCCCTTCTGTACCGTCGACGTCTTTTACATTTTATTCTAGCTATAGTTAGATGATTGTATTCAGCTTAAGAAGCGCCGCCAGCAATTACCAGGCTTCTAACTATCTTAATGAACCCTCTGTACTACTACAGATCCTTCGTAAGCTGCACAAAATCGTCTCACTATAGCTTGACTAAAATGTAATAGACGCCTCCGGTACAGAAGGGGTTAATTAATCATGTAGCATCATATGTGGGCACAGAACATTTTATATAATCTAATTAATAAATTTCACTCCCAACACCAAACACCTGCCAATAAAATTAATGAAAACATGTGCTCCTCCCGGGAATCGAACCTGGGATAGATACCACATACAAATCTTAAACGCTCTAACCATTACACCATCAAGACAGTTAAAGGTTAGGTACATGACTACGATTTTATATCCATTGTTTAGAAAGGATCCATGCATCATGGGGGGATTTTTAGTTTGGTTCCTAGACGTCTATCAAGCTTTAGAAAACACCCCAAAGACCGCCCTTCGATACAAATTTGTAAATTTTTCGGTAGAAAAATATCCCGGCCGAAGGCCGGTTCCTCCTAAATTACTGGTTCGCTATCGCTTGCCAGGAAAAGATCGACACCTAAATGACACGAAAGGTCTTTAAATGGGAAGAAATTGGGCGAAATGTCTTAAAATCGCCAAACTAACGGGGCGCCCCGATCGTCTCAAAATTTCAAAACCAATGGGGCTAAACATGAGGGAGAAGGAAGTTCGAAAAAAAATCCCTTAAGTGAAAATCTTCCCTTAATATGCCTGGAGCCACAAAAATAAAATAAAAAAATAAAAATATCAATGATAAATACAAAACAGGTTAAGATGTGTACTTTAACCCTCTGAGTACCAGCGACGTGTGTTATACCCTATTATAGCTATTTTTAGACGATATTTTGCAGCTTAGGAAGAATCTGTGGTAGTTAAAAGGGTTGGTAGAGATAGTTTGAAGTCTTATTATGGCTAGAGGTCCTTCCTAAGCTGCATAAAATCGCCTAGTAGTTGCCAGAAAACGATGAAAAGGACGTCCCTGGTACTGAACGGGTTAATAAATAAATGTAGTATATAGAATAGATCAATAGTAGGCAGGTCAATGTCTTAAGGGGAGACTGACCGTTTGTTTGGTCTATTACTTCATTTATTAATATATATTTTTAGTTTCCTCCCTAGACCTCCATCAAGCTTAGAAAAACACTCCCTAGACCCTCCTTCAAGATAAATGTGTACATTTTTCGGTCCAAAAATGTCCCGGCCGAAGGCCGGTGCCTCTTAAAATTGCAGCCTCGCTATCGCTCACCAGGAAATAATCTACACCTAAATGATACAAAATGTCTTAAAATTGACAACGAAATGGGGCGAAAGATGTTAAAATCGACAAACTAATGGGCCGAACGTCTTATAATCTAAAACAAAATGGGGCTAAACATGAGGGAGAAGGAGGTCCAGAAAAACGGTCTGCCTCCCCTTAAACATTTATGAACACAATTAGTCCAAAAATAGTACACCTATGTTTAGTACAAAGCTTTATGCTCTAAAACTAAAACTATAATTACAAACAAAATATATAGATATACTGTATAAGTACAAATTAAATCGTATCACAATTGTGTTATTCATGGTACTTATGATACACGCATAGTTACCTTGGCTCATTACCGGGGAGAAGTTCTGGCCGTTACATCCCACTTCTGCCTCTTGTTTTACTTCATTTTAGTTTTTCTTCTAAACTCCTTTGTTCCTGGAGCCAGACAATGAGCCTAAGAAACCGACTGGCGCAAAACCACACAAAGGGAATAGGGTTTCTCCAAATTTACAGGCAGTAGCGAGCCAGAAAAAATATTAGAGGAGGGCCACAACTTGTTCTAAAGCCGGTATCACACGAGAGCTTTTATATTCAACATTTAATAATCAACATTTTTCTGGCAATATTTCTGGAACATTTTTCACTTCACGCCGGGGCTACTCTCTCTTATAATTTCCATAATCATGGAAGCTATCTTTTTTTTTTTTCAATGTGAGTGAGGGAGACTAAAGGCAGAACTGCCTCTAGCGAGTGCCTCCCCCATAGTTGAAAGAGTGACAGGGCCAAAATCAAGGGACGTTCGAGCTAAAATGCCTGGACACACGGAGTTTGAAGCAATTTAAGTCATAGGAGGAGGGAAAGACTAATTCTGGGAGAGCATTCCAGAGCTCAGCTGTTGAATAATAGAAAGACTGAGAGTAACGTTTCACTCTGGCAATGTCTTACTTCAAACTAGGCAATTTCTTGCATTGAGCAATTTTCAAGCACTCGAAATTACTTCCTCATTCACAATAGGTTATGTAAAGACAGAAGTTTACAGCGCACTAATAAGTTATGTCTCGGCACCAAATATGTTTTGACCAATAATTGGTACCAGCAATATCTAAGCTTCATTTCTTCATATCGAGTGAAAGATACAAACATGATCCTACACTTACCCACCCTATTCAACAGCTGACAGACATTAACACAGCACCAGAGCAAGCCAAACATAGTGACAGCTGGGACATAACTCATTAGCGCGACTGTACATGAATCTGACATAACATTGCTAACAAAATAATATCATACGTGATACTATAAATGATTTGTAGAACGTAAGCAAATTATTACAGACTGCAAAATATGGCCCTCCAACTGTCATAATAATTTACCATCTCTCGCCAGGATATATAATACTGGTAATCATGGAGGCACGTTGAGCCGAATTCAATACCATAACATTTATTTATTATATGGTAATACATTTTATGGGCATAGGCTGGCAATTAAATCACAGTATTAATGTGAATATTAATGTGGATGACACCGTTTACGGCCATAGAGTCGAAGTTATAATTATGTATGTACTATTCACTTCTACTATAGTCTATTCGCTGTAAGTAGGCGAAAATTCATGACTTCTAACCTCTGTAACTCAAAAACCACTAGAGTAATCGAGTTAATACTGTTACTATTTGGGAAGGGTCAGACAGGGAATAGGTGTAGAGATTGACAGCCCATTTACTCTAGCCCTTTTTGAGTTATAGAGGTAATGGGTCACAATTTCTGGCCTACCTATACTGAATGGACTATAGTACTAATGGACAGCTATAGACTCATTCACTATGTAACAGCTACGATTCTCCGAGTAATTCATTAATGTGATTTAATAAGGAAGTATATTATGTTTGTCATATTTAAGCTATTAGTAACATGTAATATAACACACGTATTTGTACCCAATCGTTATAAGGAGTGTGTAATTACCTTGGGATTCTCTTAGCCCCATTTAGACCAAGATTGTGTTGCACCTCTAAGTTGCATATGCAATACTAAAATATAATCAGGTTCTAAGAAAGGGAGGTCAATATTTTAAGAATCTAATTTGGTGCCACATATTCTTATGAATTAGACCAAGTAATTTCCCACATTGAAAGAGTTCATGTATTCTATCTAGCTAGCTATATGCTCAGGCCCAATCCCCACTTTTCTTTTTTTCTTTTTTTTTTGGGGGGGGGGGGGGGTGGACTCAAGACAGAGCCAGAGTAGGGACAAAACAAAACACAGCAGAAAACAATGAACACACAAAGACAAAACACAAATTCACACACATTTAGTTCATGTATTACTGTATAAAATGTACGTCGCTATTTAAGTATGTCATTAATCAAAGTGTATTTTTTAATATAAACATCAACAAATAACTAAATCAAGGCTACCGTCCCATATAACAGTACAATTTCCGGACCCAAAATGTGTACTGTATATCATGATTAATATAACACGCATATTACTAACAGAAATATTATATAATTAATATTGCGGGCTGTAATTACCGGTACAGATTTATCGTTAAGGGGAGGCACTGGCTTTATTTTATCTTTCTCTCCTTTTCTCTCTTTCCCTGGCTTGTATCCATTCGGCCCCATTCAGCCAACTGTTTGAAGACGTTTTTTTTTTTTTTTTTTTTTTTTATCCCCATCCAGGTGTCGATTTCTTCCTGGCGAGAGATAGCGAGCTAGCATTGTATGGAGAAATCCGGCTTCGCCGGAGATTTTTTTTTATCGAAAAATGTACAAATTTAGCTTGCTGTCAAAACAAATATATATATATGCTGGCTTGCTACAGCTCGCCAGAAAAATATTGACACCTGGATGGGGGTAAACGTCTTAAAACAGTAGGCTGAATGGGGCCGAATGGATACACGCCAAAGAGAGAGGGAGAGCAAGAGAAAAAAAGCGAGGTGGGCTCCCTTAATTGGACTGGTTTCTGCCATGGGGTTGGGGAAGGAGAGAGTTGTGCAGCTTGTACCTCTGCGCCGCTCGAGTTTGGGATAGATTCTCTCATTCCTGAAGATACGTAGTTAATGATAATTGTTTTGATACATTTTTATGGGAAGGTTAAGCGAGAATTATCGCTAAGAAATTATATATATAATTAATTAAGTTCATTTAAAATATACATTAAAAAAAAAAAAAAAAAAAAACATACACACACATGGTTGACCGACTCCCTCAGCGACAGTCAGCAAGAAGTGCGCTATAGTCTATTCGCTGCAAGTAGGCGAGAAATCATGACCTCTATCCTCTGTATCTCAAAAGGGCTAGAGCAAATTGGCTGTAATTTCCACATCTATTCCTTGACTGCCTCTTCCCAAATAGTAGAAATATTAGCTCGATTACTCTAGTCGTTTTTGAGTTACAGAGGTTAGAGGTCATGATTTTTCGCCTACTTACAGCGAACAGACTATACCAGGGCTCCATCTCCACCTTCCAAGACCTTACATGTGGGATTCCACAGGGCACAACAAGAGGGCTTCTATGCTTCCTCATCTTGATCAATGATGCCCTATGAGGACACCCCATTCCACTAAAAGTACGGGGATGACTCGACTCTCGGCATCACTGTCGATAACACTGTCTTTTTCCCAGATATACGAAAGATCTCGTATAATTGCATTATGTTACTAACTCATCTGTCCCCTACTAACATCCTAATCCTGCCACGGACATTAGCTCCAGAGCAGTAGTTCCCTTTCCAATTTTTCCTTACCCATTCTAAACCACTGTTTGGAGACTTGATCCTCAGTGTTTTGGAGGACAAGCAGCCTAGAGGGGTCACTAGACCTGTTGTTGCTTGATTTTCTTTGTACTCCTTTGTATCTCCCCTGACTATAACCCCCTACAAGAGAACTTCCACTGACTTCAAGCCTGGATCACATGACCATAAACGATAACAAGACAGTGGCCATGCACATAATTCATCTCTGTCACCAACATTCCTCCACCCACTGTCACAGTTGGCCCTCTTTCCCTTCAGTCCACCACATTTTTGGGTAACACTGTAGACAAGAAGCTGAATTGGTAGAAATGTGTGATTACCGCAGTCACGACCGCCGTATACAAGCTATTTATGCTAAGGCGGCATTTAAATAATATATTCAATGCTTCTTCACTCCCTATATACGTTTTCCCTAACCCATCTAATTTTAATTGAAAACAAGGAGTTAACAGCGGAAAATATCAGGCACGTAAACATGCATTGCGTAAACGAAGGAAATATTGGTTTGCATTAATTTAACCCAATTTCTCATTCAGCGAAATTAATAAGGGCCTAAGAATTACGAAGTATGTAATCGCTCCAAGAAAGACCCTTTCCTCTACTTTATTATCACTGGATGATTGTGGAAGGAAAGCAGAGGGGGAAGGTAAATTGAGTGTCGGGTTAGCGTGGACAGAATATCACTCTCATTTATCGAGACGGTTGTTTAATTAATTGAAATGGCACCAATATGCAGTAAATGTATAATTACATTTGTATTCCATCATTAACATCCCCAGCCACTCGTCAAATGAGGGTGAGGTTTGGGTAGAGGATAAATTAATGTTAGTTAACACTCATAACGGTATGTATTGTAATATATATATATATATATATATATATATATATATATATATATATATATATATATATATATATATATATATATATATATATATACAGTATATGCTATGAAAATACATAGCTGCATTATCGCCGATACCAGGTAAATGTTTCGCAGATACGGCACATTGTTTACTAACATTGATAATATAAACATCGTGTTATCCTACTCCAAATATTGTAAATCCCTAATACTTTAAACGAACGATATATTTGTTTTTAGTTAAGGCTATGGATGATACTGCAGGCATATGTTTATGTTTGTGTAATATATGTGTGCACGAATTTATGTGGAGCTAAATGTTTGTGCAAGTGTGTGTGTTGGATGTGAAATTTTGTTCTATATGTTTATGTTTGATAATGTCCGTACATAAAGTTGCATGTGTATGTATGGGTTTACCGTACAGTGTATATATACAAATCCTACTGACAAATACATATTGATTAAACGCACATAAGAGTCTATGGTAGTGGACTCCAAATCAGACCCTAACTCTGCTCTTAACTCCTGCTTTTCGGACCCAGTCACATCAAACGGAAGTAATTCTTCGTCATATTCTGTAAATTTCTGACGAAATTATTATAAGTTAGTTACTATATACCTTTGAAAAGTGTAGTTTTATACCTGTATAAAGTGTAGTTTTATACCTGTGTAATTTGTAGTTATATACCTGTGACAAGTGTAGTTATATACCTGTGTAAGGTGTAGTTATATACCTGTGTAAGGTGTAGTTATATACCTGTGTAAGGTGTAGTTATATACCTGTGTAAGGTGTAGTTATATACCTGTGTAAGGTGTAGTTATATACCTGTGTAAGGTGTAGTTATATACCTGTGAAAAGTGTAGTTATATACCTGTGTAAGGTGTAGTTATATACCTGTGTAAGGTGTAGTTATATACCTGTGAAAAGTGTAGTTATATACCTGTGTAAGGTGTAGTTATATACCTGTGAAAAGTGTAGTTATATACCTGTGTAAGGTGTAGTTATATACCTGTGAAAAGTGTAGTTATATGACTGTGGAAGGTGTAGTTATATACCTGTGTAAGGTGTAGTTATATACCTGTGAAAAGTGTAGTTATATGTCTGTGGATGGTGTAGTTATATACCATATACCTGTGAAAAGTGTAGTTATATACCCATGGAAGGTGTAGTTATATACCTGTGAAAAGTGTAGTTATATACCTGTGGAAGGTGTATTTATATACTGATACCTATGAAAGGTGTAGTTGTATACCTGGAAAGGTGTAGTAATATACTTGTGGAAGGTGAAATCTACTAACCATGCACACTTCACACTCACCAATAGGGTTAGTTAAGAAATAGATTTGAGATACTCAACAACTCAAAAACAATATTGTGTTGTCATTAAAGATATTTTGCGTGGTTGAATACAATTGCAATTTCACGGCATTTTATACTGTACGATTAAACTCGAATGTTGTGAGCCCGGAATTAGGTAGATTGCTTAAGGGGGCCCACCTCGTTTTTTGTCTCTCTCTCCCTCTCTATCTGGGTTGCATCCATTCGGCCCCATTCAGCCTACTGTTTTAAGACGTTTATTCTCATCCAGGTGTCGACTTTTTCCTGGCGAGCGGTAGCGAGCTAGCATATTAAAAACAAAATGACAGCAGGCTTAATTTGTACATTATTCGATAAAAAAATGCCTCCGGCGAAGCCGGAGTTCTTCATACAATGCTCGCTCACTATCGCTCGCCAGGAAGAAATCGACTCCTGGATGGGGATAAACGTCTTAAAACAGTAGGCTGAATGGGGCCGAATAGATACAAGCCAGAGAAAGAGAGAAACTGGGAGAAAAAAAGCAGGTCACCCCCCATAAAATCACACGTATTGAATTCTACAGTACGGCGGAGACACTATGTGAGAAGTAAACGTTTGCTTCCTCTCTCACGAAATTTGTAATGCTTCAGTTCTCCATTTAATATCATTATTCCTCCTTCCATTGCTTAGTTAAGCCGGTATCACACGAGCGCCTTTTCCATCAACATTTATCCTCAACACTGGCCTGGCAGCTTATGAGGTCAACATTTATAATCTTTCGGCTACCTATATTCATCTATCATCAGTCTAGTTTCCGATACCAAGGTAAAATATTCCAGAAATGTTGCCAGAAAAATGTTGATCATCGAATGTTGACTATAAAAGCTCTCGTGTGATACCGGCTTTACTTATACCACATGCTTCCCGTATTACATTTACATTTAACTTATCACTACGTTTATTTACCTTTAACTACTTTTACTCAAAGATTTATAATTTATTAATCGGGCGTGCCAAACACTACACGTCTAGTTGCGCTCACATATTCTTCCTTCATTTAAGGGGGGGGTATGTATTTGTTCATTTAAGGGGGTATGTATTTGTTCATTTAAGGGGGGGTATGTATTTGTTCATTTAAGGGGGGTATGTATTTTTTCATTTAAGGGGGGGTATGTATTTGTTCATTTAAGGGAGGGTATGTATTTGTTCATTTAAGGGGGTATGTATTTGTTCATTTAAGGGGGGGTATGTATTTGTTCATTTAAGGGGGGTATGTATTTTTTCATTTAAGGGGGGGTATGTATTTGTTCATTTAAGGGAGGGTATGTATTTGTTCATTTAAGGGGGGTATGTATTTGTTCATGTAAGGGGGGGTATGTATTTGTTCATTTAAGGGGGTATGTATTTGTTCATTTAAGGGGGGGTATGTATTTGTTCATTTAAGGGGGGTATGTATTTGTTCATTTAAGGGGGGGTATGTATTTGTTCATTTATGTATATTTATATTATATTTTTAGTTTCCTCCCTACATCTCCACCAAGCTTTAAAAAAACCCATCCTTCTTCAAGATAAATTTGTACATTTTTCGATAGAAAAATGTACCGGCCGAAGGCCTATTACTCTTAAATTACAGGCTCGCTATCGCTCGCCAGGAAATAATGGACACCTAAATGACACGAAAAGTCTTAATATTGACAAATAAATGGTGTGAAAGGTCTTAAAATCGCCAAACTAATGGGCCGAACGTCTGATAATCTGAAAACCAATGGGGCTAAACACGAGGGAGAAGGGGGCCATAAAAACCAGCCCATCCGCCCTTAATAATGATCCCTCTCGCCCATGCCACTCACTAGTTTTAGTCTAAATACAATACATTTAGCAAAAACAATGTGTTCCCATTCATGAGGTGTTTTTCTTCACAATTTCTCTTCTATATAATACTCGCTTGCAATAATTCTTATGATATCACGTACTATAAATCCGACAATATTTCCAACGGGCCCAATGCTAGGTTTGTTTATGACATTATAAGTTATTTAAGTAAAACAATGTCATCCATGATATACAAGTTTAAGCTACATTTCTGTATTCATAAATATGTCTATCTACTGTATCTATCTATTGCCGGACGCCGTGTTCCCCTAAGAGGTGGCCACGAACGAAACGCCCCCATGCACCCCAGCCAGTCGACGCCCTTCCTCCCATCCACCACCGCTTTCACGCATATACTTCGTAACTCCATTCTTCCACTTCTCTCTCGGATTACCTCTCCATCTCTGTCCTTCCACATCACTCTCGTACACTCTCTCAATCATTCTCTCGCTTCCAATATGTTCCACATGGCCAAACCATCTCAAGCATAAATAAAAGTACAGTAGTCTTAAGGAAGCAGGATTTCTTGCCTGCTGTACACCGGCAGTCAGTTCAAACTCGTACAGTCGGCCAAATAAGTGATGTCGCGGCACCAAGTATATTTCGATCAATAATTCGTATCAGCACTAGGCCTATCTAAGCATTAATTCATCGTTTCGAGTGAGATATACAAACATGTTCCTATCTTTACGCACCCTATTCAACATCTGACGTACATTAATACAGCACACAGCGAGTAAAACGTAATGACCGCGGCGACATGACTTATTTGTCCAACTATACAATGTGCCTCTTAGTTATGCTAATTAAGTTATGTTATATATAGCAACGGTATAGATAAAATTACAGTTAATTTAGTGTTTTTTATGTGTATTTGTCTTTTTAATACACATTCTTTAATACAGTAGTTAGCTAAAATAACAGTTACACATTTGCTCTGACACATTTGCAAATCTTGCCGTTGATACATGGATTTTTTTAATTCTATGTGAGTGAGGGAGACAAAAGGCAGAACTGCATTTAGCGAGTGCCTCCCCCATAGTTGAAAGAGTGACAGGGCCAAAATCAAGGGACGTTCGAGCCAAAATGCCACAATCCATCAATGCCTTACTGACTATAAATCATGTTACGATGCTCTCTCTGGCATCAACACTATTAAGGGGAGGCGTTGGTTTTTCGAGTCCTCCTCCTCCCTCATGTTTATCCCTATTAGTTACGAGATTTCAAGGCATTCGCCCATTAGTTTGGCGAGTTTCAGACCTTTTGCCCCATTGCTTTGCCAATATTAAGACATTTCGTTCCATTTAGGTGTCGATTTTTCCCCGGCGAGCGAAAGCGAGACTGTATTTGAAGAGGAATCAGCCTTCGGCCGAGCCATTGTTCTACATAAAAATTTACAAATTTATATCGAAGGGGGGTCTTGTGGGTGTTTTTTAAAGTTTGATAGAGGTTTAGAGCAAACTGAACCCCCTCCTTAAACCATTGAGCCGAACCAGTAAATTATGCTGCACAATACCGTCTGGGTTCCCTTAATAATCCAACCTAATTACTCCTGGAAAGCCAAGACATCCTTCAAATTTCCTACGCTAATTACTCCTTTTTTTGCAATATTCCTCATCTCTTGCCAAGATTTTAGCCTTAGTATTATATTCCATAATTTACTTCCCTGCAGCCCGCCACTCATTATCAAATATCATTCTTTGTTAGTGTGCTCGGTGCCGGAGGCGTGCATCGCGCAAGAGGATTGTAATCAGTTGCTTGCGTCTAATGTGTGTGTATGGGTGTGTGTGTGTGTGTGTGTGAAAGAGGATTGTAATCAGTTGCTTGCGTCTAATGTGTGTGTGTGTGTGTGTGTGTGTGTGTGTAATAATACTAATACTAATGATAATAATAAAAATAATGTTGATAATAATAATCGATTTATTTCGAGCCGGCAGCCAATGATGCTGAAAATACACAATTCCTTAACCTAACTTATCCAAGTAGTCAGCAGATTTGACTCGGGCTGCCATAAGGGCGCCTACATACCCCCAGAAGAGGTAGGATGTAGGCAGAGGTAACAAGGTGGAACCCAGAGGTGGCGCATCCACACCTAACCTTCACAGCCCGGAAAGTTTTTGACATAAACCTCCCCGCAGGTAGCTGGGATCGAACCCGCGCTATGCGAGTCAAGCAACTAAAGTATGGTGACTTAAGTGTGCTCGGCCACCGTGTGTGTGTGTGTGTTTACTGGAAATCAAGCAACATTGGATCTGCTGATCATTAAGAGGTTTGTAAAGATGTGTATGTATATGTTCGTAAAATATCTCGTGAATGAATGTATTATTTTTTGAGGAAACTTAGAGCCTTTATCTGGTGCACAAGTAGATGCCATTACTATGGGTTTACCCCCTTCTGTACCGGCGACGTACCATCCACAGATAGTATATTATAGTCGGACCTAAACACTTGCCTCCTGCGCCAATAAAGGCTGCCGAGGACTGGGTTAGATCAATGAGGCTTCTTTACACAGCTGGCACCAATGGACCCGGGCCAAAATTCAATGAGGCCTCTGCACGGCAAAAGACTGGAACACAATGCCAGAAGGACAAGGTTTGGAGGCAGAACTGACACTAGTGAACCCGCGGGAAGGTACAGTCACTCATAAAAATTCGTGGACCTCACCTATTTTTAATGTTGGAAGTATATCTCTAGAAAATAATTGATGAATACAATTTTCTATACATCAAGTACAAAACTATATATACTAAATATTGAAAAGTAGGTTCCATCCAAAAATCAATGCAGGGGGTTATAATTGCATAACGAAAAAACGTAGAGGGTCCACGAATTTGTATAAGTTACTGTACAGCTAGAGTGCTTTCCCGAAACTCCTTCCTAAGATAGTTTATCCATTGGTTTCTAGGAAGATATATTTATAGAGATGATATATCCTTATATAGCTTATTGATTGCCTCGAGTGAAGAACATCATGTAATACTAACACACCAGCTAAATTGTTTAAGGGGGTCACCTGCTTTTTTCTCTCCTTTTCTCTCTTTCTCTGGCTTTTATCTATTCGGCTCCATTCAGCCTACTGTTTTAAGACGTTTATCCCCATCCAGGTGTCGATTTCGTCCTGGCGAGCGATAGCAAGCCAGCATTGTTTGGAGAAATCCGGCTTCGCCGGAGAAATTTTCCTATCGACAAATGTACAAATTTAGCCTGCTGTCAAAAAACATTTACATAAATATGCTGGCTCACTACCGCTCGCCAGGAAAATAACGACACCTGGATGGAGATAAACGTCTTAAAACAATAGGATGAATGGGGCCGAATGGATACAACCCAGAGAGAGAGGTAGAGACAGAAAAAATAACGAGGTGGGCTCCCTTAACCATTTGTTCAGTTCTGCGTAACTACAAGAGATACCAGCAACCAAAATTTCTACGTAACTACAAGAGATACCAGCAACCAAAATTTCTGCGTAACTACAAGAGATACCAGCAACCAAAATTTCTGCGTAACTACAAGAGATACCAGCAACCAAAATTTCTGCGTAACTACAAGAGATACCAGCAACCAAAATTTCTGCGTAACTACAAGAGATACCAGCAACCAAAATTTCTGCGTAACTATAAGAGATACCAGCAACCAAAATTTCTGCGTAACTACAAGAGATACCAGCAACCAAAATTTCTGCGTAACTACAAGAGATACCAGCAACCAAAATTTCTGCGTAACTACAAGAGATACCAGCAACCAAAATTTCTGCGTAACTATAAGAGATACCAGCAACCAAAATTTCTGCGTAACTACAAGAGATACCAGCAACCAAAATTTCTGCGTAACTACAAGAGATAAAGTGGTGGGCTGACCCTTTGTCAGAGTGAGGGTTGGTGTCCTCTACTTCCCATAGCCCCTACTATCTTTTTCTCTTTCTGCATCTCTAATTTTTTCAAATGGCGTAGGGATGCGGCGACCCCAACGCCCGCCACTTCTGGTGCAGGTAGCCTCCTCTGTGGTGGAGGAGTGAGAAATTTCCACCACCGCTTTTCTCCGGCGAGACGTAGAAGTCGGCTAAAGGGGATCGGGGTCGGGGGGCCTGGTATCCTTCTCCCCTTAAATAAGTCTACCAAAAAAACGAGACAGAGATAGGGGCGAGGGAACGCGTTCGTGGTCCCGGACCCTAAGAATAGGAGCTTTGAATGTGCGTGGATGTAGTACGAATGAGAAGCGAGAGGATATTGGAAGGTTATTTGAAAGAAGGATGTATGATGTCCTTGCACTGAATGAAACAAAGATGAAAGGAGAGGGAGAAGTGGATTTTGGAAACGTGATAGGTAGAAATTCTGGAGTAGACGAGGGAGTCAGGGGGAAAGAAGGAGTGGCTATTATTGTGAAGGAGGAGTTGAGAGAGTTTATAAAAGAGTGGAAAGAGGTGTCATCAAGGCTAATGTGGGTGAGAATTCGGTTTAAGGGTGAAAGGTGGATTTTTGTAAGTGCGTATGGACCAGGAAGTGAAAGAGAGTTAGACGAGGTAGAGGGTTTCTGGGAGGATTTGAGAGATTGTCTACAAGGGTTTGATGAAAATGAAAATTTTATAGTTTTAGGGGACCTAAATGCTAGGGTAGGAAATGAGCCTGTTGTGGGAGTCATCGGTAGTTTTGGTGTGGATGGTGTAAACGAGAGTGGAGAAAGACTGAAAAATGTATGTGAAAAGTGTAGATTGAGTGTAGGTAATACGTTCTTCAATAAAAGGCGTATACACAAGTACACCTGGCATAGACTTGTGAGGGGAGAGATTGTAGAGAGGGCATTGATGGATTATGTGCTAGTGACAAGGGAAAGATTGTGTAGACTGCTGGATGTGAATGTGATGAGACGTGAGGCAGAGGGTATGTCAGATCATTACCTGGTGGAGGGAAAGCTAAGAGTTAAGAGTTACAGGAGAATAAGAGACAAGCGTGAAGTAAGAGAGGTAATAAAAGTTAGTGAGTTAGAGAAGAGTGAAAAAGAGAGGGAGGACAAGGAAAGACTAAATGAAAAGTGGATGGAAGTGAGAGAGATGGAAGAGAGAGAAGTAGAGGTTGAATGGCAACAGTTTAAGGAAGGAGTGAAAGCAAGTGCAGAGGTAGTATGCGGCAAAAGGAAAGTAGGAGGCAGAGGTATCAGGGGGAAGCGAGTGGTGGAATGATACGGTGAGAAAGGCAGTTGAGGAGAAGAGACAGTGTTTTGAGAGGGTTTTACAGGATGGTAGTGTTGAGGTATGGGAGAGGTACAAGGAGAAAAGGAGAGAGGCAAAACGGAAAATTAGAGAAGCGAAAACAGATGCAAACGAAAGGTGGGGTCAAAGGCTGAGTGAGAATTTTGAAGAACGAAAGAAGATGTTCTGGAAGGAGGTAAATAAAGTAAGGAAAGGAGGACAAAAGAGGGAAGAGTCAGTGAAAGATGAAAATGGAGAATTACTAGTGGAACCAATTGAAGTGAGGAAAAGATATGCCGAGTATTTGGAATCTTTGTTAAATACAAGAGATGGAAGAGAAGCAGTGATTGAAGCAGAGGTGGATGGAGAAAGGTTACCCAGGCCACGCAGGTGGCAGGGAATCAATGAAAGGATTGAGGAAAATGAGGTGAAAGAAGCAGTGAAACAAATGAGAGCGGGAAAAGCAGAAGGTTTGGATGGTATTGCTGTGGAGTGTATAAAGAAGGGTGGAGATGTGATAATAGATTGGTTGGTGAGACTTTTCAATGTGTGCTTTGCTGTGTCAATGGTACCAATAGACTGGAAGAGTGCATGTATTGTGCCGTTGTACAAGGGGAAGGGAGATAGGCAGGAGTGTTCAAGTTATAGAGGTATTAGTTTATTGTCAGGAAAGCTGTATGGCAGGGTGTTGATAGAGAGGATAATAAAGTGTACGGAAGTTGCAATAGGAGAAGAACAGTGCGGTTTTAGGAGGGGAAGAGGGTGCGTGGATCAGATGTTTGCAGTAAGACAGTTATGCGAGAAGTATTTAGAGAAGCATAAGGAGATATTTTGGGCTTTTATGGACTTGGAAAAAGCGTATGATCGTGTGGACCGTGAAGCAATGTGGAAGGTGTTAAGGATTTATGAAATAGGAGGAAATTTGTTAGAAGCAGTTAAGAGTTTTTATGAAGGGAGCAGAGCATGTGTGAGAGTAGGAAATGGTGAGTTGAGTGAATGGTTTGAGGTAAAGGTAGGATTGCGACAGGGTTGTGTAATGTCACCATGGCTGTTTAATATGTTTATGGATGGTGTGGTGAGGGAGGTGAAAATGAGAACTATGGGAAGAGGATTGGGTTTAGTAGGAAAGAATGGTAGAGATTGGGAGTTGAATCAGTTGCTGTTCGCTGATGACACAGCATTGGTGGCGGATTCTGATGAGAAACTGTAGCGGGTAGTCAAAGAGTTTGGTGTAGTTTGTGGAAGGAGGAAACTGAAGGTGAACGTCAATAAAAGTAAAGTAATGGTGTGTAATAGGGGAGAGCATAGGGTGAATCTAGATGTGAGGCTGGATGGGGAAATATTGGAACAAGTAGAGTGTTTTAAATATCTAGGAGGAACGATAAGCAGGAGTGGAGGTATGGAAGTGGAGGTAAAACAGAGAGTGTGTGAAGGAAGGAAGGTTTTCGGAGCAATGGGAAGTATGTGGAAGACGAGAAATCTCGGAGTGAAAGTAAAAAGTACACTGTATCAAGGAATTGTTGTGCCAACAGTACAAAGGAGTACAAAGGAGTACAAAGGAAATCAAGCAACAACAGATCTAGTGACCCTTCTAGGTTGCTTGGACTCCAAAACACTGAGGATCAAGTGTCCAAACAGTGGTTTAGAGTGGGTAAGGGAACATTGGAAAGGGAATTACTGCCCTGGAACTAATGTCCGTGGCAGGATTAGGAAGTTAGTAGGGGACAGATGGGTTAGTAACTGAGGGGGGGATAAAATAAAGTTATTCATTTACAAACGCAGTCAGTCGCGGGTTTGATGCGAGATATTTGTCTAGGCGGAGTTTAAATGAATCAACGGTGATGCAGTCTATAACGTTTCGGGGAAGCCCATTCCACAAGTTGACAACTCGATTGAAGAAGAAATTCTTAGATTCGTGCGAGTTAAAAGATTTACCAATAATTTTGCAACCGTTTCCCCGCGTGTAATTAGATTGGTCGATAGTGAAGTACTTACTACAGTTCATATTGTCGATGCCTTTGATGATTTTGAACACTTGAATTAAGTCGCCTCTTAATCTGCGCTGGGTTAAAGGAAATAGAGTTAATTCTCTAAGACGCTCTTCGTATGGTTTGTTCTTTAGGCTAGGTATAATTTTGGTAACTCTACGTTGAACTCGTTCTAGCTTGTTTATATCTTTTTGGTAATAAGGGCACCAGGATTGAACGCAGTATTCCAGAAGAGGGCGGACTAAGGAATTGTAAAGGGTTAGGATAACTTCTTTGGATTTATGCTCAAATGACCTGCCTATAAAGCCAATTATTTTGTTTGCCTTCTTAACAACTTCTGAACATTGTTGACTCGGTTTTAGGTTACTCGATATTGTTACTCCCAGATCGGTTTCTCTGTTTACATTCTTAAGCTGAGTGCCATTCATCGAATAGTTTGCTTTCTCATTTAGGTATCCGATATGTAGTACTTTACATTTATCCGCATTGAAACTCATTTGCCAAATTTGGGCCCAACATGACAATTTATCTAGATTGTGTTGCATATCGTCAACTTGTTCTTTTGAGAGTACGCTATTTGCAATTTTGTATCGTCAGCAAATTTTGAGATTGTACAGGTGAGACCCTCATCTATGTCGTTGATGTAAATTAGAAAGAGAATTGGCCCTAGTACCGATCCCTGGGGTACCCCGCTACTTACATTGGTCCATTTTGATGCCTTACCGTTTATGACTACTTTTTGCTTTCTGTCGCTGAGCCAATTTTCTATCCATTTCAACACACCGTCTTTTATTCCATGCGCTTTTAGTTTTAGCAGTAAACGTTTGTGGGGAACTTTGTCAAAGGCCTTTTGAAAATCAAGGTATATAATATCTACAGCTTTACTCTCATCGTAGAGGTTGAGGATATCGTGGAAGAAGTCTAAGAGGTTTGTTAAACAGGAACGTTTTTTACGAAAGCCGTGTTGAGTATCTTTAAGTATGTTATTTTCCTCTAAGTGATTTATGAGTCTGTCTCGTATGACCGTTTCTAGCATTTTACATACAACTGAGGTTAAGCTAATTGGACGATAGTTACTGGATAGGGATTTGCTGCCTTTTTTGAATATCGGTGTTACGTTGGCTAGCTTCCACTGATCGGGCATAGTTCCAGACTGCAAGGATTTATTGAATAGTAATGTCAGTGGTTTGGAGAGCTCATCCTTAGCTTCCTTTAGAACTCTAGGCGAGATTGTATCAGGTCCAGGCGTTTTATTTACCTTGAGTTTATCTAAACAATTCAATACTTCTCTCTCTGTAACGGTGATATTGCTTAAAACATCTGAATTATCAATCTGAATCGGCGATGGTGTAGGGATATCACTGAGGTCTTCTGTTGTAAAAACTGATGCAAAGAAGGTATTGAGGGCATTACTCATTTGTTCTTCGTCTTTGGTGTATTCTCCATTTTCATCGACTAACGGTCCAACAGTTGAAGTAACTACTTTTTTCTTTCTGATATAACTATAGAATTCTTTCGGGTTTGTTTTACTTTGATTCGCAATATGTAACTCTAAGGTCTTTTTACTTTGCTTAATTAACTTTTTGGCTTTGCGTCGTAGCTCTACAAATTTCAGCCGTTCTTCGTCATTTTGTGAGGATTTTAATCTATCATTAGCAAATTTTTTAGCAAGCAGGCAGTTTGAAATATCTTTATTCCACCATTTGGGCTTATTATTATGGCCTGGACGCCGTATTTTCGATGGTATGCAGTCTTGCACTGCTTTTAGGTAAGTGGCTTCGAATAACTTCCAAGATGTATTTATGTCGTTATTGTGAATTAAAAAGCTCCAGTCAGTTTCTTTAAACATAGCTCTAAGTTTATGGAAGTTTGCTTTCTTGAAATTAGGGACTTTTTCGATGCTACTATTTGGTTCGTTACTAGTAAACTTTAAAGTGAAAGTTATCGTATGATGGTCGCTGTTACTGAATTCATCACCAACATTCAAATTCTCTATTAATTCTTCTTTTGTTGCAAGTACAATGTCAAGAACGTTATTACCACGGGTCGGCGTTCCAACAAATTGATAAAGCGAACTCTCTTGCAAGTTCGTATACAAGTTATGTCCGGAGTGTGAAGTAAGAGTATCGCCCCACTTGGTCACAGGTAAATTAAAGTCACCAAAAATTACGGTATCTTGTGAGTTACTTACATCTGCAATTTGTTCGTAAATTTCTCGGTCAGTTTGCACTGATTGAGCTGGAGGTCTGTATATTAATGCAAGTATTATTTTGGTACCTTTATTATTCTTTATTAGCACAAAAGATGCGTCGACGTTCACAATTTGAGGTTTTGACAAGAGGGTAGGGTTAAAACTTTCTTTGATATAAAGTAAAACGCCACCTCCATTTCGATTTATTCGGCTTTTCTCAAACATTACATAACCGGGAAGTGAATACTCTGCTAAAAAGTCTCTATCTTCTGTATTGAGACAAGATTCTGTTATGCCAATCACATCATAATTTTCTGTAAACACTAGCGCCTCTAAATCTGAAAATTTATTGCGTATGCTACGAGCGTTTGCATAGAAAACCTTTAAATTTGTTATTTTAGAACTCACGGAACGCGCTTTAATAATATTTTTGGTTCTTATCGGATCTACATTTATGTTCATGGCTGTCCTCGGTCCTCGCTGTCTCCGGTCCTTATCGCTGGTGGTCCTCGGTTGCCTCTGTTTTTTTCTTGGCGTTGGATGATTTATGTCACTGCTGCTTCTTCTCGGATGGCGTTTTTTGATCCATGGCTGCGGACTGCTTCGTGTAGGAGACGACCCATGCGTGCTGAACCCACAGGGTTTAGATGAGTGCCATCCTTGCGGAACAGAGTAGGCTGGTTGTAGAAGTTGTCCCAGAGGTTGATGAATTCAACTTCTTCCCTCAGACACAAATGTTTTAGTCAGCTATTTGTGCTGAAGGCCTTTTCGTAGAATTTGTCAGGTGCGTCGATCTTGGGGAGAATGCCTGAGATGATGATATTCCTTGACTTGTTTTTGTAGTGCTGGATCATCTTGCGATATTTCTCCATCAACTCTTCGGATCTGGTGCGCATGACGTCATTTGAACCAGCATGGATGACAAAAAGGGTATTTTCATTTGCATCCTTTGTGGTATCTTCGAAGGCTTCCACAATGTCGTCCAGTCCAGCTCCTGGGATGCAAAATCTTTTTTGTTGATTTGGGACTCTGTCGCAGAACTCTTCGACCTGTCCTCGTAGGATGGAATCCCCAACGAGCCTGGTCTCTTCTGGTTCGTCTTCCATCTCTACCAATATCTCAAATCTGTTTGACATTGTGACTGGTAGATGAGACCTTTTCTGCGTTGGCCGTGCACCGTTCCTCACTGGTGTAAATCCGGAATCCTGTGGTGGCGGGACTATACGTACAGGTCGGGGAGAGGAGTGGTTAGAACGGGGGCGAGGGGTTGGTACTGTTCGTGCTAGCAGGCTTCTTGCACGAGGAGTGGGGGAGAGACTAAGGTGAACAGGGCGGCTGTCCTGGTTTGATGTCGGCTCAGGTTCGTCAGAAGCATCTGCTGCAGTGTCTACTGCAGGTGTTGGATTGTTGGCAGATGACGTTGGGGCGGTGGTGGATGCTGGAGTTGAAACAATTTGAGTTAGTGATACTCCAACGTTGAATGTTACAAACTCTTGGAGTGATTCCAGCTTCCTGGTGAGGGCGTTGATCTTGTTGTGGGCTTCATCCAATTTTGCTGTCAAATCCTCTCGTTGCTGGCAGAGTCGGCAGACTTGTGGATCGGCAGGAGCAAACATGGAAGCACCAAACCTACCGGCGCAGTTCGTACAGGCACGAGGCATGGTGACGATCACTTTCTTCAGTTCACTTCACTCACTTAAAAACACTTAACTCACTTTAAAAACACTTAACTCACTTTAAAAACACTAAACTCACTTTAAAAACACTTCACTCCCTTCAGGTCACTTCACTTACTTAAATAGGCCTAACCGAAAAAAAAAATGTTGAAATACACACAAATAGGTTATCAGCGGTGATAGCCTAACCAAAAATTAAAACAAAACAAAATTAAATTTGAATACGCAGTGATAGCCGAACCGAAAACAATTTTATGTTTATTTAAACAGAAATAGGCCACCAGGGGTTATAGCCTATCCTAACCGAAAACAAAAATTATGAACTACCGGTACGTACGCAGAAATAGGCCACCAGCGGTGATAGCTTAACAGTGATGTATGGGGCTGAGACATGGGCTCTGAAGAAAAAGGAGAAAAGAGGGCTGGATGTGATGGAGATGAGCTGCTTGAGGAGTATGTGTGGAGTTACTCGTAGAGACAGATTGAGGAATGAAGAGATACGTAGGAGAGTGGGGCAGCAGGAACATTTGTCAGCCAGAGTGGACAGAAGGGTGTTGAGCTGGTATGGTCATGTTGAACGAATGGGAGATGAAAGGCTTACAAAGAGAATATGTGAGTCAGGTACAAGGGGAGATAGAAGGGCAGGAAGACCCCCATTGAGATGGAGAGACTGTGTAAGAAAGGCTTTGGATGATAGAGGAATGACTATAGATCAGGTAGGGGAAGTGGTGGTGGACAGGAGTGAATGGAGAATGCTTGTGAATAGTTGAGTGAACACGTGGTCATTTGGAGTAAGGGGTCGGGCGCAAGTTGGACTAGATAATAGTCCATCAGGCGCCTGGCCCGGGGAGACGATTAATATGAAGGGTGCGCCTGGAAGTATGGTGGGAGGGCTTGTGGCTTTGGCTCCGCTGCATGTCTGCCTGCCGAGATCGGAACCTCTCCGGGTGGTCGGGGGCCGGGGGAGTGCTGGAGTGACCTTGGTGACCCTGGTCTCTGGGTCTTCTCCTGGGTGACCTGGATGTGTGTGAGTTTGTGCTTTTTATCTGTGTTTATTTGTTGTTTAATGTTGTTTTTGTGTTTTCCCTGTTCTTGCTCTGTCTTGAGTCGGCTACCCCCAAAATGGGGATTGGGCCTGAGCATATAGATAGAATAGAATAGATAGATAGACAAGAGATACCAGCAACCAAAATTTCTGCGTAACTACAAGAGATACCAGCAACCAAAATTTTACCTAAATATGATATTTGTTATAATTGGATCATATAATGATAAACATGAAGGAGAAGGGGGTTTGGAAAGAAAAAAACTTCCCCTTGAGTAAATACACCTCATATTCTGTTTCACTTTCCAGCAATGTATATTCAGTTATATACTGTATACTCTACATTCAATAATAAATATTTAGTGTGACGTTAACCACTCCGTTAGAACCGCATGGCTTGTCCTACAGTGACTCGCTAGGATCGCCAGGGCAGTGGATGGGGCTACAGTTTATGTATTAGAGTGTGCTTTATTTCATATGAAAGCTCGTGTCATGGGCAGTCCAGAAAGGCTCTTTGTTTTCACCCATGTCAAGGCTTTATATATTTAATTGTAAAGTATATGTTTTGTCATTAACTAGTAATGATGGGATCTGGGAGAGAGAAAGAGAGTAGAACAGAGTGAGAGGGAGCGCGCAGTGTTTTTGTCCCGCTCGATGACGTTACGGCTGGCTGCCTCGCGGGGGTTGGTGGAGAGAGGCCTTTGCCATGCTGCAAGCTCTCTTGTTAGTGGCTGGACGACTTGCAACCGTTTTTTTCCCACGCGGCTCGCTCGAGCTGGTGCGAGTATATATACAGTTCCTCGCCACTCTCTCCCTCAGATCTGGTTTCTAGAACGCACCCATCTTTTTCACTTGCTACCTGTCCCCTGCTCCGTACCTGAGAATCTTTTCCTCTGCCTACCTCTCTCTTTTTTCATATCTTTCACCACCTTGTTATTAATATTATACCCCCTCTGGTTAACTCTGCAAAATTAGCTTCATGCTGGCCAGTTGTATTGTGCGTTAAGGTCTGATATAACCCATGTATGTTAGTTGTTAAGATAAGTGGATCACGAAGCATTGGTTGGCATTCATATTGTTTAGTACTGCTCCTTTAATTATTAGTGTTCTGCTGGATTAGATAATGCTAGACTAGGAGTCTGATATCATAAGGTATTGTTTCCTATGAGTGCTGGCTTTAGTTAAACGCTGCACGACATACCTGATAACTGGAGTTGATTGAGTAAATTCTAGTCTGTGTGCAAGAGCATGCACGAATGAGGGCTTTTTGCCTATACCATTCTGCACTGTTCTAGTCTCGATTGTTTGTCTTTGAGGTACGCCAGGAGAACGCTTAATACTTCGGTATTAAGGTTTCTCAAGAGAGCTACCCTTCATTATAACGTAATATTTGACGCACAGACTTGAGATTTGCACTAGGCTATGCCGCATGACATGCGCACCAGTATCTCGTATCATTGACTCTAGCTAGACTTTATCAGTCACAGTAGACATTAAGTATATTAACCTAATTACTCTTTTTATGCATACCCATTTATGATTACACAAGCATTTCGCAGCCTAGTTTGATGTATTGAGACACAAACGACTTAGGCTCTTTTTGTTGATAGGAATACTGCATTGTCGTGGCGTTTATTATTATTGTTGTAGTGTTTAGGATATTCTTGGCTCCGACGGCATTATATATTCTGCCTTTTTGTGTGCATAGCCTGCACGAGCATTGTTCCGCTGCCTGCCTTTTTGGGTTCCATTTCCGATACGAGCATCTTTATAGCATCTAACATTTAAAGAAGATTCCTTGTTAGTGTTGAAGGACTTTAGTGCACTTTCTTTCATGCAGGAGTGCCTGACATTTATTGATTAAAGTAACGTAAGCTGTAACTTCTCTTACCACCTTACTTTGCATACCATAACCAAGCACCTTCGGTTATAGGTAGTAATAGGCTGTTTTCACATAACATTAAGCCTAGAGTAGACGCACATTTATTGAGAGTTTGATAGCCTATTATTGCATATAGAACTCTGTAGAGTATTTGTGTTCTTTGTTCACTGGGAATATACCTCAGAGGTTGGAGCTAGCGCTTTCCGTTGTAGCATTTATGCCATTACTAGTCCAATGAATAAGAGCCCTGATATATTTGAACCCCAGTCGTAACAAATGGCGACCTTACCTAGGATTTGGTGAACCTACATTTATTAGCAGGGAACATTTGTTGTTTTAGAGAATATTTTGCGGGGATCAGCAAGAATAATTTTTTTTCGCAACATAGTATAGCCCTTGAGTATTTCCGAGAATTTTTGTGTGTATATTGAGGTATAAGAGTTTGGGGTACTTCTTTTCTGAATATTGTGGTGAGAAATTTTTGTGAGCATCATGTCTTATACCGGGTCAGAGGAGAATGGAGACACAGTACGTAATGTCGAAACTGAGGAACAGCAGCATGATGAAAGGGTTAATCGGGTGAACTGTGAGGAGGATGCTAGGATATTTTTGCAATGGCCTGTTACTGCCGAGCGGTTGGTGGGTATGGATCGGTACGGTCTTCAATGCCTGGCCACAGCTATCGGTCATGCGGTTAATAGCAGCATGACCAAGGATAACTTGATAACGTGTGTACTGGGCAGGGTGACTGGTGAGCGAGATGGGTTGAGTGCTCAGAGCCCTTCGGCCATGCTTCCCCTACACTCGACTCCCAGCCATCCCAGTAGTTTGCCGACCCCGGGTACGCTTCCACAGTTGGGTGGTGACTGGCAGGGTGGGTTGCCCCTGGGGGGACCACCCGGTAATTTCAAACATTGTAGCACCTTCACCTCCTCAAGGGTAACTCCAGAATTATTGCTTCAGCTCGAATTAGCTAAGATCGAAGAGAGAAAGGCTATCAGGGTATCTGAGCTTCAGCTTCAGCAGCAATTAGAATTAGCCAAGATAGATGAGAGAAAAACTATCAGTCAGCAGCACATAGAGCTAGCAAAAATCCAAGCTGACTTAGAGTCGACTAGGTACTGTGCCGACATGGACGTAGAGAAGTCGCGAGTAGAGACAACGGGACAGCGACTTGGGGCTGGTAACCGTGTTCATGAGCAGTCTCTCTCGCACTTATTGAAACTGGTTCCGGTGTTTGATGAGAGTGGTGTAACAGAATTTTTCACACGCTTTGAGAAGAAGTGCCAGGAACACCAGTGGCCAGAGAATAAATGGGCAGCACTTGTATCCTCTAGATTAATAGGCAAGGGTCTTAAAGCCTACGATGCGTTACCTTTGGAGTCATGTATTGTGTATGAGGATCTCAAGGAGGCTGTCCTGAGGGCTTACGAACTGCAACCAGAAACGTACCGTTTGAAGTTCCGGGGTGTAACTAAGGGAAGAGATAGCACCTTTTTGGAACATGCCCGGGACTTGTCCGATGCTATGGGGAACTGGCTCCGATCTGAGAAGGTCACAACATTTGATGAATTAAGCAGTTAATGATGTTGGAGCAGTTCTTTAAGAGTACGGGCGGTGATCTAACTTTGAACTTGAAGGAGAAAAACCCAAGAACTCTAGTCGAAGCAGCAGAAATGGCTGATCGACGGCTGTCGTTGATTCGGGGTTGCGGGTCCTCACAGAGGTACGATGTAAGTGCTAAGGACCGTTATCCTCCCCCTCCCCGTAACAATGACACATTTATACAGAAGAGCAATGAAACTAAAACTGAATCCAAACCTTACACCACACCGTATGTGAAAAGTCAGGGGCCTTTTACATCACAGTATAAGCCGAAACCAAAATTTATGTGTTTTAGTTGCCACCAGGAGGGTCATAAGGCAAATGAGTGCCCTAGTCGACCTCCTCCGGCAGCCGTGTCTTTTGCTCACGGCATTGGAGTGTTCAAGAGGACATCGGAGTTTGTTAGAGGCATTTCTTCCGAGGTAAATACACTGCCAGTGCAGAAGGATCCGGAAGGCTTATTCCCTGTCCGTGATGCCTTTAGTGACCACAGGGGACTCGGTTGTGTGGAGTGGGGGGGTAGAAGACATGAGGTGAGAATTTTGCGTGACACTGGGGCATCGCAAACACTGTTGAGAAATTTCACTGGTAAACCTGTCAATACGGCGCGGGTGGTTGTGGTTCAGGGAGTTAATGCAACAAGGTCATACCCGCTTGTAAGAATGAAGGTGGAAGTTGATGGTGTGACTCGTGACCTGGATGTAGGAATTGTGGAGAAGTTACCTGTTGGGGGCGTCGACCTCCTTCTCGGCAACGACTTTGCGGGACCTACTTCTGAGGCTCCACCCTTGGTCGTTGCCGAGAAGCCGGCCGACGTGAGTAGGGAGGAGCAGGAGTGGGTTGAGAAGTGTCCGGTGCAGCCTATGGCGTGTGTTGTCACCGGAGATCCTGCATCCAGGGAGTCACATTCTGGTCAACAATCTTTAGATCAGCGGAGGAAGGGTACCGAGAAGGGGTTGAAAGTTGATGCGGTTGAGAGTTCAGTATCAGCGGACATTCTCGGGGACTCATTATTAGGACCACATTTCGAGTCTAGAGAAGACCCATTAACTGTTCCTGAGAAGGCAGTGGATGGGCTTAAAAAGACGATGAGACAGCAACGGTACGCAGAGAGAGAGCAACGGGAGGCCAAATTTATTGTAGGAGGGGGGCATGAGTTGTTTCGCAAACACTTGGATAGGCTTGCTCCTTCGGACATTCGTAAGTTGCAATTGGAAGACCGGAGGTTCTTGAATGTGGTACCGGTGCTGTCGAGTTGAAGGAGGACAGTGTTGCACGGTCGAGAGATGTAGCAACGAGGTACCCTGATGCGTACCCTATGAGAAATGGGTCGGCGAAGACGGTGGTCCGAAGCTTGCTAGTGTATTTTTCCCGGTATGGTTACCCGCAGGGGCTTCAGTCAGTCCAGGGACCCCAACTTCACTTCTAGCCTCTTTGTTCAAGCAATGCCGCAGCATGAGATTGTTGGGGTTGTGTCATCTGCGTATCATCCGGAGAGCCAGGGTGTGTTAGAGCGATGGCACTCAGCCTTGAAATCTGTGCTTCGTTGTTGTTGCTTTGAGAGTGGGAAGGATTGGGATCTTGGCCTGCCATGTGTTTTGTTTGCTGTGCGGAGGGTACCTGGGGAGAGTTTGGGATTCAGCCCTAATGAGCTCGTCTTTGGACACCGTGTCAGAGGGCCTCTCCATATGGTTGAAGAAGTATGGGAGGGCGCAGAAAAACCTTGTTCTATGCTCAAGTGTGTCCTCAACAGTCGAGAACGGATGTTGCGCAGTCTGGAGTTGGCTGGCCATAATTTGACTAGCTCTCAGGCCCTCATGAAGGACAGGTACGACCTCAAGGTTGAACTCAGGAGTTTCACGTGGGTCAGGAGGTGTTGATTCTACTGCCCCTTGTAGGTCACCCCTTATCCGCGAAGTACACTGGTCCTTATAGGGTGGTGGAGGAGCTATCGGACCTGGTTTACTTGGTAGCCACTCCAGACAGACGGAAGCGCAATCAGTTATGTCATGTTAATCCCATGAAGGAGTATGGGAGGCACCCCCCTGAGCCTCTCACTGTGCCTGTGATGACGTTTAGCAGTCAAGGTGGAGAAGGAGCACGGGACAGTCAAGCTCAGGTGGAGGATAACTGGAAGGATAAGAAGTTCAAATGGGCGCCTGAGTGTGAGAAGGTGTTTAGTGAAGTAAAAACACCTGTTGTGCACTCACCCGATCCTCAGGGCCCCTGACTTTAGCCTACCTTTCCAACTAGCAACGGAGGCTAGTGGTGTGGGGGCTGGTGCCGTCCTTGTGGAAAAGGACGATGATGGGCTGGAGCATCCTGTTAGTTTCTGCTCGGAGAAGTACAATTCGGCCCAGGGGTGCTGCTCTGTTGTCGAGGAGGAGCTGCTGGCGGTTGTACTTGCTCTGAGGCATTTCGAGGTCTGTGTTCCAGCCTATGGTCCGGTCGTTGTAGTTTACCCAGATCATCACCCTCTCAAGTTCTTGGACCAGTTTCACAATCGGAATATGAGGCTGACCAGGTGGTCACTAAGGTTATTGGTATATAACCTGGACATACGCCATATTGCCGGTTGTGACAACGTGGTTGCAGATGGTCGTTCAAGGGTATATGATCCTGGGTAGATTGACACACGGGTAGCCTCCTGCTTTAGTTTGAATGGTATTTTGCGCTTGGTGCTTGTTGGCTCGCGGTTGTAGCCCAGCGTATTGGGTCGTAAAGCAGGAGTTGAGCGTTTGGTATAGAAGAACAAACTAGGCTTGCCCCTATAGTGCAGCCGAAATAAACAAATTATAAACATAAAAATCAAATAAAAACTTTCTTTGATAGTTGAATTTTTTCAGTATGTTATAGCAGTAATTCTGAGTTGCACTCCTCTCAGAATGCTGGGCTAGAGAAGCTCGCTCTTGAGGAGCATAACTACATATAATTTAACCTATTGTGTTGGGAGGGTTATAATTTTGAAAACAAATTTTGTTGAAGAACTGTGCCATATATTTTACTGCCGCTGGGTGATGGGAAGTGGAGATATAGCATGGGTTCTTACCATCAGATTTTTATGAGCCTTGGGGCCTCTGAGAAAAATCTTGGGGGGGGTGTGACGTTAACCACTCCGTTAGAACCGCATGGCTTGTCCTACAGTGACTCGCTAGGATCGCCAGGGCAGTGGATG